>QJPP01007254.1:600000-800283 GCA_003996215.1 Jaltomata sinuosa
ACCCTTTCGTAGCATATACTGAACCTTACAAACTCCTTTCTAAAAATAAGAATCTGGAGCCATTTCCCTAGTTGTCGTACTTACATTGTCAAAAATCAACAAGGCAGGAGAAAATGGGCTGGATGCCCGACTCACCCAGAATGTTATGAATACAACTCAACCACGAGGCTAAGGTCAAAACTTAGCAAAAAATGCTAAATCCAAGCTCAATCACAATACTAATTTAAAAGCTCAACCACAGGGCTACAATCAAAAGGCACTGTTGGTTGATTTCCACTCACACGCAAGTGTACGTGGTCGTCCAAGTAATAGGAACTGGTTAGTCCGAATATCATACCCAAGAGACTTGTGACTTAGCAAATGTTCTACCTTATTCGTACACAGCTTAAATACGCGAGTATGAAAGTAACTCACAAATGATTTTTTGTAGTAATTAACGAATTAAAATAAATTGACAAAATGAATTGCGAATAAGTAATGATTGTTGATTTCAAGTTTAGAGAGAATTCCAGGGTTACAACTTTATTACACAATCCTAAATAGCAATCACGTGAATTAACTTGTTCATTCACGTAGTTGTTGATTCTGGGGTTGATATTACAACTATGGTCTCTCGAGCCTCTAGTTGCCTATTCAAAATAGCATCACAACTACATCGTTGAGCAGGGTGTGACATCTTATTTTAAAAGCATTTATATTTCTTCCCATATGAACCAAGCAAGGCATTCTAGATATATCTTTATCCTAGTCGCTAACCTGCCCCTTACGTTACAAAAGAGAGGCCTTGCTCCTTATATTCCTCGGTCTACCTTGTTGATTCCTCTCTCGAGTTCACAACAAGGTTATATGTTTATTTTAATGGCAGCCAAGCATCAAAATACTAAAATAGGAATATAAGAACAACTAATAGTGGTAAACGAACAATCAATTCACATTCAATACTACATAGTCATACGTTTGTAGTCGTAACCCCAGAACAAGGGTTCTTAGCCACTCATACTACAACGAAGAACAAAGATAGTATGTTTTCATCTAAAGTATGACTATGAAAAAGGAAGAAGAAAAAAAACCTAATGGTGAACTCGATTCTTGCCTCTTGCTCTCGAAAATAATGACTGAACCCTTCAAAAAACATACAAGGTTCTATTTATAGGGTTTGGTAAATAACCCCTTTTCCTTCTTGGAATCGGAATAGAAAAAGCTGAAAAAATCTGTCGGGATGGCTACTGGCTCGCCGCGCCAGAATGGTGCCAAGATCGCCCTGCCGCAGTTTGGGCTCTAGCGCGCTGCGCCTGAAAGGCGCCCAAATCGGGCTTCAGTAGTTTGGGGTCGGGCGCGCTGCGCTATGGACGCGCCTGCCTGGGTTTTCCTTTGGAGAGCCGCGCCTGGAAGACGCCAAGTCCTGGCTGCAGTAGTTGTAGGCCTGGGGCACCGCGCCTGGAAGGCGCCAGGCTGCTCCCAGCCTATTTTTCTTCCTTGTTTGCTCCCGACCATTCCGTTACATCACTTTCATGCTCTACTATTCCGTTTCGTCTTTTCATGGTCATTTCCCGCATCATTTTTCCTGCAAGTATCTATTCATGTGTCTTAGTGCAACATATAGCAATTCTGATCAAAACACACAATATATAGTAGGTAACGTTCTCAAAACATAAGGTCAACATGGGTAAAATATGATAAACGGACATATAATTATGCCCAACATCACCACCCCACACTTAAACCTTTGTTCATCCTCGAACAACTCACTATCATCCATCCTAAGGTTCACCATAAACACCTAGAGAACTTTCCATCCATACTTGTGAGCAACTAAACACTTTTAATCATGCTATTGTAGTTCATTAAGCAAGCCACATTCAAAATCCATTTTAGCTCTTAAGACCTTTCACTTGAAACAACACACCCTCTATAACTGACTCTTTATCACAATATCGGGCCAACATATCTATGTGTGAGAAATGCAAGTAATAACACTAACAAATACAAGTCATGTGTGCCCTCACAATTTAGTATTGCCCCCGTTCACAATCACACATTTTTCCTTTCAAAGGGGGGCACTTTGCATCATTTAAACTCTCAATCTCTCAAAAGATGTTTCCTACATATCACAACATGCCATAGGCTTGCCCTTAGTGTATAATAAATTCAACAAAGCAATCACATTCATGGAATCAAAAGGACTTTCATTTGGTTGTAATGTCGGCTTCGGGACGGGTAGGATACTTTTCGGTACAAAGTGGCTCTTTTCCCTATTGCACATGACACTACATTTCTACTCTTTTCTTCACCCTTCTTTTTAAGCTTCTTCTATGTTCACGCTCTCATGCATTACCACTCTTTCTATTCATTCTTCGCCCTTGATATGACACGTACTTGTTGCTAGCATGACCCTCCTTCATATTTTTTATTTTTTTTCGAATACTTTGGGCATCTAACAACAAGAACGTTACACAATTTGATCGGGCTCTATCTCTTTGATAGTTACTACACTCACCTTCACTTTTTTATCTACCCTCCTCCTTTTGTTCTTCACGTTTAGAAATCATTGTGCACTAGGGAGTTTCATTAGGATCAAATTCATGGGGTATCAACAAAGTGGATAGGCTCATTATGCGGCTTAATCAAAGAAATAGGCTTCTAGGCTCAAGGGGGCTTCACTAGTGATAATGTCAAGGTAGGCACAAACAATCATCAAAGAAACAAACAAATGGGTGTTTTCAAGAAAATTCCTTAATCATGTTCCATAAAATTCATGCTCGTACAATTCACACACACACGGTGCAAGTTCTAGATGCTATTCTATGCAAGAACCAAACAAAATCTCACACACACATGGCACCATGATACATGTATAGGAATATCACACTTGCATGCTCAAACACAAATATCTTTAGTGCACTCACACAATTAAGCCCGTTTTCTACACTTTTTGAGTCTAGTTAAAGAGCCTATGTGTCCCTTGTGAAGTTCTTACTCACTTGCTTGAATTCTTTTGAACTACCCATGACGTCTAGTTAAAGCTCCAAGTGGAATTTCTACGTTCCAAAGGACAGGCTTCTACTCCTACAATTCTATGAATAATTTTCCCTTAAGACGGTCATCATCCATCCATCATCGGGACAAGTCATTACTACTACGACGCGTCCTAAGAAAAAAACTATCATAAAAAAAAAATCTACCCGGTTCAAAGGGACTATCCTCAGGAAAAGAACAAAAAACAAAAGCCGAGGAACCCAACCTAAGAAAATAAAACTAACATACTAAAACTAACTATCAACTCAACTATCAACTATCAGCTAAAACCAGTCACACGATGCCTCGTCACCCTTAGGATATAGCAATGAAAAACCAAAAGAAGTACTTCTCCTCCGACTCTCCACCCCACACTTAAAACATGGCACTGCCCTCAGTGCTTCAAAAACAAAGTATAAAGGTAAAGAGTGAGAGAAAGAACTCCCTTGTCCTCTAAGCGTCATCCTCGTCATCATCAGGAATGAATTCCTGATCCTGGTAAGCTGTCTGATCATCTACCGCCATCAACGCGGTACCCGCATCATCCTGCTCGTCGTTCTCATCATCATGAGTGTTGTGTACTGTAGTCTCATCATCATCTAGGGGCTCCTGAAAAGCTGGACCCATCCTACACATGTACATCGCACTCTCTGTCATAGGGTATCTATCATGCAACGCCGACATCTCCTTCTCGGTCACAGGTCGACCACCAATCCTCAACTGCAAATTTGCCATGCCATACATCCTCCCCATCCAACTCTCATCACGAGCCTGTCGGTCAGCATTTGAAAGCATCGGCCCGTGTATAACATCTTGAGGCTTTGTGTTAGTCACATCCACCAGTTTGCTCACCAAGTATGGGGCCTGCGGAGGAACCAAGTCATGCACTTCTTCTTCAACCTCTCATTGCCTAAGGAACCGGGTCACCAATCCCCCATAGCAGTAGTGCCACCTTTTGTTCTCACGAAATTTGACCATATTATGCCTTAATACTGACGCTGCATTGATCGGCATCCCCTTCATGAGCATATATACCAACACCACCCTATCTTTAGTCACCTCGGTGGTGTGTAAGCAAGGGAGAAGAGTACTACACACAATTTTTAGCCACACTTTTGCCTCCTGGTTGAAGTATGCATAGTGGAGGGTGGAATGTCTCTGCGTATCTTTTGTCCTTTCCCACCAAGCTATGGAGTCTACCCCACAAAGTGTGTGGCGTATGTCTTTGTATGGCAGGTCCTCCTTCATTGTCAAGTACAGTGTTGCATCCACGTGAGGTGTGCCTAAGAACTGATTTAGCAATCGCGTGGTGAAGCGTACAACCTTCTTGCGGATCCCCAGCTTTTGACTTTGCCCTTCCCCTGTTTTCCAGTTCCTAGAGAATTCCCTCACCATAGTGAGGTTGCACTCCCCTTGGTCCTGGAAGATGTACTGAAGGCCCAATCTGTGGACCATCGCATGGATTTATGGGAATTTTGCTTGCAGCCGGGCTTCATTAACATACTTATCTGGGTGATATTTGGCTTCCTTTTGGGTCTCAAACCAGTCTTTCCCCCTAATAATCACTGCTCTCATTCCAAATTTACGAGGGGGTGCCCGCAGGTTTGTAGGGGATGCCGTACCGGATGATTCCCCTTTTTGGGGCCTTTTTCCTCTAGTGCCTTCAGTGACCTGTTTCTTTCCTCGTGGAGGCATTGTACCTACAACACACAGATTACACAAATCATCCTAGTACAATGAGAGCTAGCAAAATTAGTGTCTTTCATAGGATCATGATAACCCCACACTTATTTCGCTAGCAATGGTGTCCATAGGTTGCTAATCATGAGGTACTTAGACTTCCCTCTTTCAACACAATTTGTATTTTGTCAATCTAAGACACCACATCCACAAAAACATTTACACAAGTTCATTCCATAAAATTCTCAAGGATTCTCTACCTTTTTCAACATTTAACATTATTCAAGGTCACCCCTCCATTATTTGCACTACACATTCATGTGATTTTTCATGAAGTTTTTAGGGTGACCCATCTCTTTCTACTACTCATTATGTCTTCCATAAATCAAGATCCAACACAAAATAAGAGACAAAATTCGAAATCCACCACCTTAGTGAAACTACGAACAATAATCTTCTTTTGTGGGTGTATTTTTAAGCTTTGAAGCTTTTATCAATGGTGAAAAAAATATTAACTTCTTCCAACAAGATAACAAAGATTACACCAATCAATCTTGAATGTGAAAAGCATAAAGAGGAAGTAGAAAGCATTAGAAAGTAAAGGGAGAAATTACCTTGAGAAGTTATGGATTTTATTGGAGCTTTGGGGAAGATAACAATGGAGGAAAAGAAGAAATTTTTGGGAGAAAAGGGGAGTGGGGCGGCGCTCCTTGTAAATAATAAAGAGAGATTTAGGCAAAGGTTGTCTTTTAAAAGACCTTTTTGGTTAAGATTTTGGGTCTTGGGTCGGTTGACCCTTGACCCTTGACCGAGTCCACTGCTCGAAGAACTATGGGGCGTCGCACCCTGATCGCACCAGAAGAGGCCCGCAGTAGTTCTGTCTGAGGCGCGTTGCACCTCTATTGCACCAGAAGAGGCCCGCAGTAGTTCTAGGCCTGGCGCGGTGTGCCTCTGTCGCGCCAAACTACCCCTGCGGTAGTTTGGTCCCTGGGCGGCGTGCCAGAGCTCCACCAGACCCCTGGGACTCAAATTTTATGGTACTTACCTCTTTTCGTGCGTCCGCAGCTGACACCTTTCTTTTTCTCCCTGCAAAAACAACAAACAATAAGAAAAATGGTGGGTTGCCTCCCACCTAGCGCCTTAGTTTTAGTCGTGGCACGACTCATATTTTTGCATTTTTGACATTTTTGTCCTAAACTATTACAATACAATCATGGGTTGCCTCCCACGTAATGCCTGATTTAACATCGCGGCATGACGCAACCTCAAAGTTCACTCATTCGACAAGGTGATTGAGGTTTTCTCCCTGTTCACATCTTCAGACCAAAAGTTCTTCACCCTTTGACTGTTCACCAAGAATGTAATCGTGTCGCCGATCTTCCGGAGTTCAACTACGCCATGCGGAGTCATCCGCACTACCTCAAATGGTCCAGACCACTTAGACTTAAGCTTTTCGGGGAAAAGCTTCATCCTTGAGTTGAATAAGAGGACCTGTTGGCCAGGTTCAAACGAGCGCGGAAGGATATGCTTGTCATGCCACCTCTTTGTCTTCTCCTTGTAAAGCTTGGCATTCTCATAAGCTTGCAACCTAAACTCATCAAGGTCGTTAAGCTACATTTGCCTCTTCCACCCCGCCAGTTCGTCATCCAGATTAAGCTTCTTTATAGCCCAATAGGCTTGGTGTTCCAACTCAACTGGCAGATGACAAGCCTTACCATAAACAAGCCGATACGGAGAAGCTCCAATGGGTGTTTTGCAGGCAGCTCTGTACGCCCACAGTGCATCGTCCAACTTCTCAGCCCAATCCTTTCTCTGTGCATTAACGGTCTTCTCCAGAATCTGTTTCACTTCCCGATTAGACACCTCAACCTGCCCGCTTATTTGGGGGTGATAAGTCGTACCCACCTTGTGATGCACCCCATACTTAGCTAACAACTTACTGAACCAATTGTTGATGAAATGCGTCCCACCATCAGTAATAATAGCTCGTGTAGTGCCGAATCTTGTAAATATGTTCTTCTTAACAAACTTCAGCACTACCTTTGCATCATTGGTGGGAAGGGCGACTGCGTCTACCCACTTTGACACATAATCCACCGCAACAAGTATATACTTATTTCCGAATGAATGTGGGAAGGGCCCCATGAAGTCAATTCCCAATATATCTAAATGATCAAGTGTCAAAGTTCTAAGATCTTGGGTAGCTTCAAATACTGTCTTCTTGTTATGAAACTCTAAACTTAGAGATTCCAAAATCTTCTTAACAACTTTAACTTCTTCTAATATTCCTCCATTGATCCTTAAACCATTGGCAATTTCTACTAGTTTTGCAAAATATTTTTTGATAGATTCTGTTGGTTTCATCTGAGCCAACTCATATTGTCTCCAAAGCTCTTGAAGTTTCTCTCTCTTCACATCTGCAGCATATCGATGTGATTTTATTAAAATTGTCCAAGCCTCCTTTGCTAATTTTGCATACAAAAATTTATTGAATACATGCAATTCGACCTGATTCTGAAGGTAGAAGAGTGCTTTATAATTCAAGTGTCTATTTTTCTTCAATTTTGTATCTTCTTCGATCGTCAATAATGTGCCTTCTGAGGGTTCCACAAATAATTTCTCAATAATGGACCATAATCCAATAGCATTGAAAAAACTCTTCATTTGTTGATATCAACTATCAAAATTCTTTCCATCAAACACAAAAACAGGACAATCAGGTAAATATGAAATCTTCATATTCTTTTCTTTTTATATGTGTTGGATCTCACACGAGACTCTAATAGGATCTCACACAAGTTCTGATACCAATTTGAAGAAAATATAACTTTTCAACAAAATAATATAGGCACACGTGAAAGACTCAACAATGACTAAATAGAAGAATTTAATCAAACTAGAGAGAAGAGGTAGGAGACTTTATTTAATAACTCAAGGCTCATAAATTCTCGCTACACGAGAGCTTTCTCACAACCTGAGAAAATAGGTAGCAGACACCCCTATTTATAATACTAGACAATCAAATTAAACTAGGACTAGAAAATCTATTCCAATAAGAACTAGGGCAAATAAATTCTAAATAGACAGAATTAAATAAATACCAAAAAAGTAAATCCTAGACTAATTAGGATTAAAGTCTTGATTTATTTCCATCAAATATTAACACAAGAGTTGCTCTCCATAAAAATTACTTATCTGTCTTGTTGTGTCACTTGAAGTATGAGCAAGAATGACCACCACCATCTTAACAGAATCCGTAAATTAAACCATGTGAAGTGCATATCTCTCGAAGCTTTCACAACAAGAATCACAACTCTCCTTTCCACATCCAAGCTTCTATCAATCCCACTATTCATTTCAGTCCCACAGATAAGTTCAATTCTTTGATTATTCCTCATAAACCCATTTTACCAAACTTTAGTTTATCTTGCACAAATTACCTTCTTCTTTGTCTACCTAGAACTCCAATTATCAACCAGGGCTAGTGGTGAGCAATGATTGAAGTTGAATGAAGCAAATTTCCACTAGGCAAAGATTACCAAATCCAAGATCAGGAATTGGATGGACAATAACTGAAAGTTTGTTCAGAGGAAGAAAAGAAATGTGGAAAGTGTGACCCGTAAACAGAAAGCAAGGTGTCATGATCTATTTTCCGTAAGAATAAAGTTTTAAAATATTCTCGATGGTTGAAAATCTTATGTAAAATACTTTATCACAAACAATATAAGAAATTCTCCAAAGTTTGATGATTTAAATTGAAATTAGGTTATGTTGGTTGATTTGGAGAATTTCATCCAAATTAGAGATATTTTTATTAACTTTGCTAACAACAGTGGTATATTTGGCCCATAGTATAACTAGGAGCAAGCTTAATCAATTAACAAAAATAGAGGAGTATTTTTGACTATTTTCCCATAATTTTATTAGTGTTTTGTAATAATTAATTGATGAGACATATACGTATATTAAAATTATAAAAATACATGTTTTGCTATTTAAATAAATATAATATCATAAATATTGTAATTTCAATTACAATATTATATACTTTGTTCTTTTTATATATTTTTTTTTACTGGCGCGACACATACGTACAATGCATGTATATTAAAACTTTTATGTTATTCTTTTAAAATATTATACTTAAAATATATATATAATAATTTATTTATATATATATTTATTATTAATTAACGTGATACATACACATAAAATAGGTAGACTTAACTAGTGACTTTAAATTGATAAAGCTAACAATGTAATAAGAAAGGTTGTGATATATCCCTCTTAACTTTCTAACTAAAAAAAAATATGGAAAACAATTATTTAATTCGTATTCGAGGATATTTTCCGAATGAGCATTTAGCAGTAATTCTCGACAAAACCCTTTTTCCATGGGCCGTAAATCATCGGTGGAACAGTGGGGCCCCACCACTTTTACTTTATAGTTTCTTTCGAGCGAGAAAGGTATGGGTGGGTCTGTCGTTTTGAAGTGAAAGGTCGGAATGGGTGAAATGCCGGTGTTTGCTGACACCAATCTGGGCACTCGCATTGTTGTGCTTGTTCCTCTCCACACTACAGTAAACCACTTCAATAGTCAGTTTTTGCCTCTTTCTTCCATTTCAAGATTCTATTTTCTAGGATTTGTTGTGATATTTGAATCAGTCTTACTGCTATTTGTAGGAGAAGTTGAAAGGGCTCACTTGAATTGTTTCCCACATCTGGGCCAGATCAAAGTGGATGCTGTCATGGTATGCCTATCTTATTTTGTTTTCTCAAATCAAGTAGTAAATGATTCATCTTTTTTCACAGGTCGAAAGGAACTCATGCTTTTACCACCTTCCTGAAACTTTGCCTCTAAAGCATGTTCTAAAGGGATTTAGGTCACTACATGTCCAAGTCACTATTTCTGGTCCCATCAAACTTAAAACTTGTACAACAGGCACAAAGTTAAAATGCAGAAGAAAAATGAAAAGATTTCCCTGCCTCAAAGGTGCATTTTTAAGAATTGTTCATTTATCAAAGAAGAAGAAGAAGAAAAGGAACAAAGCCAGGAAAGGGTACAAATTTAACTGCCTAGAAGGACCTGAAGTATATGAATGTGAAGGTAAGGAACAGAGTTCCTGTCCAGCAGATTGTGAAGATTTATCTGAAGCAGTTTCAGTTTCTGGCATTATAAGGAAATATTTCTCAAGTAATGATGAGGTGAACTCAAGCTCAGTATTTTCTCATCAAGGAGATCAAGCGTTGCTGTCTCCATTTCCAGCCAAAACACCTCAGCAAATTTCTGATAAAAGTGTTGGTAGAGCCTCAATAACTAAGTCTAAAAGGATTGAAATCGGAAGTCGTATTGTTTCCGCCTCTAAAAGTCTCCGCAGTAAGAGACTCCTGCCCAGTCCTGCTTCTCTTATTCGTAGTCTAGTATTTGAGATTTCTGATGAGGATTAGTGAAAATGGAGAAATTGCTGATAGAAGGATTTGAGCTGAGGCAGTAGTAGCAAAATGTTACTTACTTAACATGAACTTCTCCTTTCCATTTACGGTCTTCAGCTTTTAGGCTTTGTTGGGTGAGTAGGTCAACACAATACTAAAGGTTGTTTAGTTCTACTGGAGAAGATCGTGAATCATAGATTTTAAAGGTTGCTGTAAGGATTTGTGGCCTATTTCAAGCTGTTTAGCCTCATGCTGTATAGATGTAAAGGATTAATCAGTGTTTCTACAAGGTTGATGGCATTCCCTAGGCATTTATGGTTCATTCGATTTTGTCTTCTTGTGCAGCAATGGACCATCTATCCTTCCCTGTAATTTTGCTATTCTGCATTCTCTGGCTGGTTGTCTTTCATGCAGGGAACTATTAGAGGCTGCAGAAATGTTGTACTTTTTAGGATCATTTGTCTAAGATATCAACATGATCAAACTCTTCAATTGAAAAATTAGTTGAGAGATTTGAGAGCTTCTACTGCAAATTTTCTACATACACTGATACACTAATCATGTAGCTGATTCTGTTGATCATGAGAAGATCTTATGAATAGGGCTGACCGGATACATCTTTAATCTAGGAAGGATTCTTTTCTTTCTGAAACTGCAGTCAAAATTATGATTTGCAGACTTGGTTTGCATTTGCAGGTAGTCAAACAATGGAATTCCAAACAGTTTGAAGAGACTTTACTTCCTGCTGGTTGGGACATAAATCTAGGTAAACTACAAGAGTTAAGTTGCCTAACATCAAGTCCTAACTCACAATTACTTATCCAGAAACAGAGAAGTTTTTTCAACAATCTTGTCCTGCATAATCTTGTATCTTTTTTTAATCACTGTCATCTAAGTTATTACAAATAACTTTCATCTAAATTATTACAAATAACTTTTTTGGATGAATGGGAAGTGTATTATTACTATAGAACTATTACAGGAGGTGCTGTAAAATCTTGTCCTGCATATCCCTTCATATTCATAACAGAATATCACTTGCAAAAGTTATTACAAATATTTTTTGGAGCTGCCCCAGCCATTGCCTACTCGAATTAGTCTTAACATGTTCTTTCCTTAAGCGATGAATGAATACTTTGTAGTTCTCTTGGTTTTTTACAACGGGAATTCTGCAAGTCTATGTTTTTTGGCGCATGGGTTGCCTATTTAGATCATACTATACTGAAGTTAACTAGGACTAGTTTGTAAATCTAGTTTTTATATAAATATGTGCTCATTGCGGTACTAGTTTTAGATACGAAAAATAATATAATGCATAATTATCCTGCTCCAGAAGAGTAGTTATCACCATTCTTTTTAAGCCTGCAAAGTTTACGGCTCTAAATTCATTTGTTTTACTGTGTTGAGGTAATTGGTATCTTCCCAGTTGCACACTCTCTATTGTCGATTTTATCAGGGTTCTTTTAAAAACTATTTTCTATGGACGCTTCCTCTTGTCCCCTTCGGCTCTCTGATCTGATGGAGTTGGAATCTGGTCAAGAGACATTGGATTGAAGTCAAATTTGTTGCTCCTTTGATTGGACATATAGTTGATCTTCCAAGAAAGGAATAGTATGCTTTTGCGTCTTATAGTTTTTGTTTTTGGTCAAGAGACTCCTTATGTTTCAATTTGTTTGTCTGATTTCGACTCGCACGGAGTTTAGAAAAATAAAGAAAACTTTTGAATCTTGTGATCTTAAACTAAAGATATGTAGAATGTACCAAAAATGCTCTTTAATCTTGTGGTCTTAAACATGCTATGTGGAAAGGTATAATTAAAGAGTTGCTATAAAAGAATGAGACATTCTTTTTAAAACAGACTAAAAAGCAAAGTAAGACAAACAAATTGAACGGAGGGAGAAATTGAGATGATACCAAACTTGTTTTTTTTTTTCGCACTAGAGGTTGAGTAAAGTGGAAAAAAGGTCTTGTGAGAGCAGAGTTTAAATTCTAGTAGAGACCAAAAAACACTAAAAGAGCTTTGAACATCTTCTTAAGTCTTGGTGGGTTGGCCTACTCGATATCTCTTCTCGCCGGAGGTAGTACGCGCCATATGGATTGTCGATACGCGTGCAAGCTGGTATGGACTCCACTTTTATATAAAATGATACTATGTTTTGATTGACTTGGTGGTTAATCGTATTGGCCTTTCACCATTTATATATCATGATTATGATCTCATAAGCAAACTTCAGAGTTGGATACCCTAGCTAGTAAATTGGACATATTTAATGTCAACTCAAATGTTGGCAGCTGATACTTGTTATCTTCTATGGAGATCCAGCTAGAGAATCTGCTAGATGAAGTGAGAAGGATGAATCCAGATACTGCTGAAACTTATGTGTTCAATGATAAAACTTGCTCAGATAATTAAACTGGAGTAGAGTCTTTCCGAGAGAGGCTGTCTTGATTAGGAGCTTCCATGCAATATATTTCTAAGGAGTAATTTCTATATTTCTTTGCAAGAACATCTTGGAAAATTTATTGGCTATTACCTATTAGAATAGCTACAATTATCAAAAGGAACCAATTAGTTTCAAGTGTTACATGAAATGATTGTTGACCTCTTGTAGCTGTATGAATAGACATCATAGTACCCATTGACCTATGCATCTGTGTGTGTCTGACGGCTTATGTCAAATAATACAACAATGGTTTGGTTATAGCTTTTGCATGCAGTTCTGACATTGTTGAGAGTTGCAGGCACGGATTGATCTATAATAGTGGCCTAGTGGGTATACTTGTCTATTCGTTTCTCAGCATTCAGTTGAGCAGATCAACACAATTTTATCGCTTAATATGGCTGTATATCTAATACATCTGCCTTCTAAAGTGTTCTTCAATGTGACATGCTTACAAATATTCTTCGTCATTCCAAATAGGTGGGTTATAAATTGCTATATGTGGATTGTTTGGAAACTTGCATCTTATGAGAGGTGCTACAATGCCAAATTTTCTGGGAAACTTTTGACAGTAACAGGTGTCCCTAATTCAGCCAGTTTATGCCTCTTGGATCTGCAGTTAAGAGAATCTTAGAACGAGACATCCAACCTTCTTCTATGATGGTACTCTTGTGTTTCCAATATCTATTCAATTTGTGACTCCCCGGTTGGACCTCAATCTTCGTTGTCTAGCACGACTGGAAAGTTGAACTGACGGATGGGTGGTAAGAATATTAATGTCCATCATTGTGTTATAAATTGTGTTTCATGATCATGCAGAATTTGTTTGTTTTATAGGTATTCAATAGTTGCTGTCTTAGATATACTACTATCCAAGAAGTTGGCTGCTGGAAAGCTGTTTGTTGGCCAAAAGCTTGGGTACCACATAAGTAGTTTATCCTTTGTGTAAGGGATTGTCAGGATTTCGTATTGCCCACAACTTTTCTTGTCATTTTAAGATCCGGGGGAGCTGGATTGTGTGGCTGGACAGGTCCCGTTTCACCTCTTGAGGTTGTTGCCTTTAGCAGCAAAAAAAATCACTTTTTTCCGGAGTTTGAACTCCGGACATACGTTCGGCCATGAAATTCTCGAATGAATTTCAGAATTTGAAAAACAACAAAAAACTGTTCTTACTCCAAATTACTCACAAAATTCAAAAAAAACTTCAATTTGAATTCATGGCCAAACACAACTTCAATTTTCAAATAGAGTATCATTTTTCACTTTGAAAATATAAACTATTTTTTTCAAATTTCACATTGAAACATGCCCAATAAAATTGTGGTTTTCAAGAGTTTTCAAGCTCCTATTGGCATTTTTAAAGGTCTGCATTAATTTCAGGCGTCAAGGACGACTAGTTTGCTGCTGCATATAAATGGGACATAGAGCCCATTTGAATTGACTAATTTTAAGTGCTTTAAAGCTTTTTTAAGTGTTTGGATAAAGTAAAAAAATATTTTTAAACACTTGATTTTAAGCCAAAATAACAAAAAAGAATCTAAAAGTGAAAAAGTTAGGATTTCTAACTTATATAGCTTATGCTTAACAACTACTTAAAATAAGCCTATTCAAACAGGCTCATATAGAGCTCATTGGGCATCTCGTTTGGGGTTCTGTAAACGTTAGTAATACCAAGAACTCATTAGGGGTGGACATAAATATCGAACAATTGAAAAATTGGATGGAACTGAATTAATTTGGTTTTTTGATTCGGTTTTCGTATTAAAATTCTTAGAACTTTGGTAGTCGGCTCTCGGCCTGGGTGACTCAAGTATATTGGAGGTCTAAAATCAAACTTTATTAAGAGGCTTCAAATTTAATTAATGTTCTGTGTAATTTCGAATATAAATTTTTTAAAAATATAAATTTACACATTTAGAAATTATATTAAAAATATTATATGTCACAATAGTAATAATTTGAAACATTTAAAATGTATATGAAAAATCATGCTCAAAGGAAATGTTTATTGACTCTCCAAATAGTAACTAAGACACATAAATTGAAACGAAAGGAGTATTATTATAATGTAAATTAACCATCAACGACTACCAATCACATTGACTAAGTTTTTCTTTTTTTAATATATAAAGATCTTATACCTTTTTACCATAAAATATTAAAAATAAGGAAAAATTACTTAGCTAGGCGAACATAGATAGTATAACTACTCAATACAGCTATAGTTTGAAAAAATTACACAACTCATTAAGAGTTTCCTTTTTCTTGACAAATTCTTCTATTAAGATACACTACTTACTCACTCTATATTTTATATCTCTAAAATAAAATCTAATTTCCTCTTATTTACAAATCTGGATTCATACCGAAGCTAATCTTGTTCTCCGTCGCCGCCTTCGCATTCTCCCCCCGCCCCCCCCCCCCCCGCTTGGCTGCTTCAGTTTTCTAGAATTAACAGCGCTTGCGAGTGAAGAAGATGAAAGGGGAGGGGCGAGGCTGGAAGAAGGTTGAAAGGGGTGGGGTGGGGTTGAAGAAGATGAGGGGGGGGGGGCTGAAAGAAGGTTGAAGGTGTGGGGGGGGGGGAGGGGGTTAAAGAAAATGAAAGGGGAGGGGGAGGGGTTGTAAGAAGGTGGAAGGGGGTACTGGGTGCTGAAAGAAGATGAAAGGGGGTGGGAAGAGGATGAAATTGGATGCCGGAGATTTTGATAAGGTGACAGTGATGAAAGAGAAGGAGCGATGACGGAGGCAAAAGTTGGCTTTGTGATATTAGATTTCGTCGGAACAGTAGTGATACCAGATTTTGCCAAAAATTGAATTTGTGATATAAAAGAGAAGGAGACGATGACAAAAGTGGAAGTTGAGTTTATGATACCAGATTTGAAGAAAAAGCTTTAAGTTTATACGAGTTTTTCTGATACCAGATATATGTATCTTTGATACCAGATCTATGTATCTGAAAAAATCTTTTCTTCTTCTATTGAAACATATTGATACAATCAATTGTATTTATGTATCAGGAAAATGTGTATGTGTATTCGAAAAATGTTATAGTTATTATAAAATTGTATCTGCATATCTGAAAAACTGAGAAATTGACACATCTATTATAAAAAAAAAAGTTATATCTTAAAAATGTGCTACGTTATGTATGTTTTCGGAAAAAAATGATTTTATATTTCGACTTTTTGAAAACTCATTTCGAAAGTCAAATCAAAGTTTCAAAATGTTTTTCAAAGTAAGAAGAGTCGCCACTTAGTTTAATTAAAGACAAACCAAGAAAGACTTATAAAAATTTCTAATGCCAAAACAAATATAACTTTAAAAATTAAAAGATTTTGGGTAAGAGGTTCCTATTAATATTTTGAGAAGGGTTTTAAGGCATCCGAAACATCCGCTAATTCGCGGTTATCCAAACTTATTAAAAACACTAACTTTGTTTATGACTAACTTTGAAAAGAACATTTGATTAATCATGATAAGTATAACTTGATGAAAATAATGGGAAAATGCTTTTTATGAGAAAGCATATAGGATTAGTTTAAGGAAAACGTGCTCTTTTTGACAATTCTTTAAAGCATAATTTGTCTTCACATGTAGGAAACAGTAAGTGATTAATAAAAATTTAAACAAGAAATGTTTTACTCGTTTGGGGTAACTCAACTAAGTTAAAATGTTAGTTTAAATCATACAAATGATTCTAACTAAACAATATATATAGTATAAAGAGAAGGAGAAATAATTAAGCCTTGAGCTTAATGAATTTGGACTTCCGGTCCATAACACCTGTCCTAAAATCTAAGTTTGGGCTTTTAACCCTTTTGTTGCTCCATTTTGGACTTTTAGTCCATTCATTTTGAAATCTGCCCGTTTAGGCTGCCATTGCTGCTGCTGCTTTGTTTTTATGGGCTCGGCCCATTTTCTTCTTTCCTTCAACCTGATTCTAACTTCACGGACTGCTTTCCTAGGCTTGACTCGACGAAAGAATTTATTGGGCTTAAGCCCAACTCAGAAAATGCAAGAGTTATGAGAGTTCAAAAATGGACTCGGATTGATGTTACATGCATCAGAAATAAAAGAAAGGATTAGAAAAAACAAGAGAGATATTGAAACGAATAAGTAATATCTGATTTAATTTAGGATCTATCAGAAGAACAGTTTGACAAATAGTATACTTTGAAACAGGGAGCAATTCAATCTTTTAATTCAAGACTAATATAATATGGAAATTTGATCACTCTATTGTACAAGCATAAGGATTTGCAACTCAAGATTTTCAGCAAAACAAGTATTTAGCGAATATGTAACAAAACCAGCAGATGGTCAAGAGAGGAACTCTGCCAAAGAACTGGACACATAGTAATCATATGACATCAAGGCAAAACACATAGAGAAGATTATAAAGTCAGCTCAAATGATATCCTCACAGATCTTATTTCGCATGAAAAACAATGGTATAGCTGATTACCAGCTAGAACCAAATGAAAATCAATACTCCAACAAATTTA
Source organism: Jaltomata sinuosa (assembly GCA_003996215.1). Classification (NCBI taxonomy): domain Eukaryota; kingdom Viridiplantae; phylum Streptophyta; class Magnoliopsida; order Solanales; family Solanaceae; genus Jaltomata; species Jaltomata sinuosa. Next base: position 617,075 of record QJPP01007254.1, read on the forward strand.
GAGGCCTTAGTAGATTAATACGACCAAATCATACAATTGGGAAAAAGATGGCAAGAACATGTTAAACACGTAAAATAGGATCAACATTTACTCTAGTAAGCCAAAAATTAGAACCTTTAATATGCTCATGAGCTAACATATGGGAAGCTACAGATCTTTTAACAAGTAGACAATTAATCCTCAAACCCATTTAAAGATGGCATATTCACAATTGTAAGCTTTTAAACCTGCAAAGCTGAATGTTCTAAGCAAATTTCAACCACACCATGAAAATGATTACAAATTCGATCTTAACCAACAATCCATTTTTTATACATAGGGGATTAATTAGCCTCTGATTTTCAGAATATCATATAAGGGTACTAAAAGTGAATTCAAGAACAGGGAGAGAACATAAGATGCAGGTATGGTCAAATACAAAGACGCAAAGCCACACTTTAATCATCTGATTTGTTACTTGAACACACCTTTTAACTCAATTCCTACCAGAACTACGGTCAGAGTTTGAGCGATAACGGGAAGCAGTAATGAGCATCATAGAACAAAACAAATTCGTAAAGGGAAAAATAAAACAAAAGAAGAAACTTGGAACGACATCACCACATAACTAGATTCTAACTCTCACTCGTAAATTCTTTAACACCAAACCATGTAAATCAAACAAGACTAGTCCAGAAGAGTTTCTAAATCATGAAAATATTTAAATTTCTACATTATCGAACATAGACCAGAAAAGAAAAGAGTGAAAGGCGAAGTGTTTACCTTCTTATGGGAAGCAACTGGGACAAAACGAGCTTCCACCAGAGGACCTCGACAACGCCAGAAAAACACACACTTCGAATCTAAGTTTTCAACCTTGAAAAGAAACTCGAATTCTTTTGCCTCGAAATCCCAAGCTTTTTCAAGCTTTTTGGGTTCTCTTGGCTATGAATCCTTACCCCTACACTGAGAACAGTGGGGTTTATATAGGAGGATATTTGAGGGTTTTAGGATCGATTTTTCGGTGTGGGAGAGACGATTTGGAGGTTTTTTTATGGAAATTTCACTGAAGATTTTTGAATTTCCTTGAGGATAAGGGCTAAGCTGTTGAAATCATACCATTTGGTACAGATTTTTGAGCGGGATTGAGAGCAAGAATTATAGGAGACGTGGATTCGCTCCACGTCGCCTCTTTCCAGTACCTTCTTGCTACAAATCTACGCGTTTGGTATGAATTTGAGGGGAGATTGCTGGGAAATGAGGGGCGGCGATTAGGGTTTTCTAGGTTTTCTCATCTGTTGAGCTGAGAAGAAAGAAGGGTAAAGGGTGTGAGTGGTGGGCCAGAGTGGGTCATTGGGATTGGGCTCGGGTTAGGCGGCAAAAAGGAGTTATTTGGTTGGCCCAAATCATGGTTGATATAAGTATGTTTAAGTACAAAATGTGGCCACTTTTAAGTTTAAGAGGTAGCCAAATTAGGAATAGTTTGATGAAATTTGGCTAGAATTGAAATGATTTTAAGAAATTAGGCTAGAATTGGAATGGAGATGAATTAATCAAAATCAATTCTTGAGCTTGTTCAATTTAAACGATTTGAAATAATTATTATGTTTAAATCACAATTACCTCATTTTAAGAAATTGTGAAATTAATTATTCAATTAATCTCTCATTTTAAATTAATTTAGAGGAAATTAAGCACATTTTGATTTTAAAAAGAATTTCTTACGATATTAAACTTTAAAACAGTTTCTTAAGTAAACTCGTATTAATTTCACATAATTAAATATGAAAAATATAAATTTTTACTCAAAACTATTATAAAGCTGATTTGAAAAATGTTTTATCCTTTTTACAAAATAATTATTTTGAAAATTATTTAAAATTTAAAAAGGCTCAAGATTAATTTGTAATGTAGAGGGTAAAAATTGGGTGTCAACATCGGTCTCTCCCTTTGGGTAGGGTGGATGTAAGGAACCCTGGGCAAAGGAAATTGACGTTCCCAATTTTATCCGACCACAGATTCACCTTCAGGAAGCGGCTAGTTCTAGCACAAATTTCAAGAAATCATGGCCGAACTCAGGTATCAATTTTCCTACATATCACAGGCTATATGAGAACTCAGGCCACTTGTAGTTCAAAATTCTTGACTTTACGCACGATTTTCAAAGAAATTCAACAGTTATCCCGTCCTCGGATTAAGGGGAGACCAGAAAGCTGGAAAGTAAAGAGATTGGAGGGAGTTGGAATGCATCCGAGTTTTCAACATAGAGCCTGCCTACATATTCCAAGACTCGAAAATCAGGCTGCTTGTAGTTCAACTCAATCGGTGGAAAAGGTAATATTTATGTTAAGATAATCTTTGGCTCGGGATGAGTGCGAATAATTTGAGCTATAGAAAAGAGGCTTGTAACCTCTCAACTATGAATGTGGAGCTCTTCACATCCATAAATAAGATTTTACCTGGACATAATTTCTAAAGCTTGAGGAGTATTATCACCCGAATTTGAAAAGGAAGAATATTGCTTCCAGCGTGAGTTTAGATAATACCCTAGATACGAAACCAAGACCCAATGATAGGAAATAATCACATGCCTTCTGACAGGGGTGTGGTTTGATGGCGATGAAAGTCGTTCCTCAGCTCGCGTCCAAAGAGTTTGGTATTCCTCTTCGGACGACGTCCCGCTGCTAAGAAAGAGTTCCACGTTGTGATGCATCCTTTTGGTGTAGTCTACGCCTGTGGTTTTGCTTTGAGAATTGCATCCTTCTCGGATGCTCTTGACAATATCTCAAAACAAAATTGTTAGTAGTAACATATTCCATTCAAAGAGATAGTTTCTTTGCCATACCTCATTCTGGGGTTATGTTCGAATTTCGTGTTGCGATGTTTTTTGACGCGTTTCGTACCTGTTATTATGGTTTGATATTTTCATCCTCTTGGATGCTCTCGGTAATATTTTGAGATAAAATTGTTAGTAGTAAGGCAGCTTAATAAAGAGAGATAGCTTTGTACCTCATTGTCGCATCAGTTGTTTCTTGAAGAATATGCCGTCCTTTCCTGTCTCTGTCTTAGGAAATACCCTCGTAGCTATAGGATAGGATTGCCTTTGTGGCAGTTGGACGTGGTGATATTTGAATATGATGACCCTCGTAGCCGTTTGATGTGACGGTCCTCGTAACCGTTTGTGGCATTCTCTTGAATGTGATAGCCTTCGCGGCTATTGGTAGTAGTCTTTTGCATATGACTCTGAGGTAAGTCTTGCACATCATCCGTATTGATGCGACTAACAGATATTCTCCGAAGTGTCAAGCTTTGGATAATCTAGCACATCATCCGACTTTGGATAGAGGCGGCTTATAGATGTCCCTTAATTTGTCAGCTTTCGAGCAATCTCGCACATCATCAGACTTTGGATAGAGGCAGCTTATAGATTTCCTTTGAATTGCTAGTTTTTGGTTAATCCTGCACTTTTATCCAATCTTGGATGTAACGCGACTTACAAATTTTCCTTGAATTTCTAGCCTTTGGGTAGTCTTGCACAATATCAACATGGATATGTCGTGGCTTATAGATAACCCTTGGACTATCAATTTTTGGTAGTCTTGAACTTTATCCAATTTCAGATATTATTGCGACTTACGCATTACCCTTGAATTGTCAATCTTCGGGTGATCTTGCACACTATCCAATTTCAGATATCACTGCGTCTTACAAGTAACTCTTAGTCTGCCAAATTCTGGGCAATCTTGCACACTATCCAATTTCAGACATCATTATGACTTATAGACGACCTTTGGCCTTCCAATTTGGGAGATCCGGTCCATGGTCCAATGGACTTATATCGGATATAAGTATGTTGAATGCCAGACTTGGCATAATAATAATGAAGCAAGGATATCCTCAACGTCAGACTCCACCATCTCATGCGATATCAGATATAAATATGCTGAATTCCAGAATCTGTTGTCTTGGCATAATAGTAAGGATGCATAAATATCTGTGGCAAAAATATGCAGGTGCAAATATCCTAAACGTCAGACTCAGTTGTCTTACGCGATCTTGGATATAAATGCTTTTGGGTTGATCCTGCGCACCGAGTGCGACTTAGGGACACCTCTGAATGTCATCATCTTTGAAACTGGCCAGTAGAGGGAAATAATCTTCACAGCAAATGTGTGTCTGCAGTATTTAATAATGATGGTCCTTGCGACATGGTCTTTGTGACATGGTCTTTGTGACATAGTCCTTGCGATATGGTCTTTGTGATATGGTCCTTGCGACATGGTCTTTGTGATATGGTCCTTACGATATGGTCCTCGCGATATGGTCTTTGTGACATGGTCCTCGCGACATGCAAATATGATAATGATATGGATGATCATGCAATGACATGCGCAGCAGTTGCAGAGAACATCACCTTTGGCCTTTATATTGTCATGTTGACTCCTTTGTGTGTACCTGTGCTCAAGACAAATGATTAGTAGACACAACGTCGCTCTTACTAGCGACCACCATCAAATTTAAAAAAACTTAAAAGATGACATTTATGAAGCAAATAAAAATAACTTTCATTTCAAATGTGAATGAAATGGTTGTGCCCATTTCTGGGGAAAGCCACAAATACTATTTTTGAACATCGTCTGTTCGTGGTGATTTTTGACTTGCTGGGGATTGGCAGAGAATGTCACCGATCTTTCATTTAGTGTTCTAATTTTTGAAGTTGACCAAAATGTCCTGATCTATTTGGGGACTCGAGGATGCTGTCGATCTCTCTTTATCTAGTAGTTTTTGCAAACTACAAGAAAATTTGTCCATTCTAGGGCTTTTGCCTCTGTCGGCTTCTTCCCACTGTTTTGGCTTTATTTGCCAAAATTTAGGGCATCCGGTCTCGTTGCGTGTTGGATAATGAGGGACAAATTTCTAACATACCTTTGAGGATAACCCGCATCCACAAAAAGTTATTAGTTATTGGCAAAACTGATCTGTGTTGACCTCCTTCGATCTTCCGCTTCTTGCTTTGCCTTTTCTGGATGCTTTCCACTCTCGGGCAATTGTCGTCCTCGATTCCCGGGTCACCGTAAACATAAGAAAAAATCAAATTATAAAGGAGCAAAATTTATCTTTTGTAAAGATTTTTCAAACAGGTTATGTGGAAAACAAAGATTTAAAAAAGGACAGTTTTGGAAAGGTCTCTGCCCATCATGTCATGTACTAGCTCAACGAACGTTCTTTACTCGAGGCTTTGACATCTATGATATGCTGCTGGCGAGCTTTGGAGATCTTTCAACATCTTAGCTGGAGATTTTGAGAATGATCTTTCGAGAGAAATCTGTCATAGCTGGGGATTAATCCACTTCAAACTTTCTTACAACTGGAGATTTTTTGAAGTAGACTCTGATATCTCGGTGCTGGGGAATTCTTCAGAGTTTGTCTTTGAATTCACAGGTGAAGCTTGGTGAAAATTTTGAGATCCCTCTCAAAATTTCTGCCCAGTTAAAGGTTTTGTGATGAATCTTATTCCATTAATAAGAGATTTGATACTCTCTTGGGACCTTCAGATTCTCTTCCTATATCCATGTCAGTCGCTCTTTATCACATTCTGTATTCTGACTTGTTGGAGACGATCTTCACCTTCTGAATTTTTGAGATTCCTTTCTCAAAAATTCTGCTCCAGTTTCTATTTCCTGGGTGATATGATCGAACCATTGTGGTGCCTACCTATCCCGTTGAGGTAGGAATCAGGTCAAACGTAGTTCCCACACTTGTAGTGGGCGAACTTTAGAAATAAATAAAGGGATGATCGAGGCCGACAAGGGCCGCCTACATATCTCATTCTTGAGAATTCAGGTCGAACATAGTTCAAGCTAAAAAGAGGAAAGATAGATTTTCCTAAGGGGTTGATCGAAGCCGACACCAGCCGCCTACGTATCTCATTCTTGAGAATTCAGGTCAGACATAGTTCGTACATAGAGGATAGGGATATTTTAAGCTATTAAAAACGATTACAATTGAAAATTGCGATTACAAGGAAAGAGAGAAAAACCAACTTTAGGCATAGTATCTCTTCACAGCATCGGAGTTGATCGTCTCGGGCCACACTTGACCATCCATCTCAGACATGATCAAAGATCTTCCTGATAACACTTTTTGGATGATGTACAGTCCTTGCCAATTTGGTGCAAACTTTCTTTTGTCTCGTCGGAGGGAAGGATTAACTGTCCATTCCCCTGATTGAATTCTGGATTGACCAATAAATTTTGGGAGATGATGTTTGTGCTCACTCTCGTCCTATTATTATAGGACCAGTCAAAGATGTCAATGTATGGCTTGATCAGACTAATAAGTTCTTTCTTTTGTGCCTTTGACAAACGAACGCCGATGTTGATTTCTTTGACTTGACCGTTGTCTCCCAGATTAACTACCTCAATCTCTTCTAGGTAGGTCCTTTCCTAGTTCTCAAAATCCTTTGACTCCTTGGTTAGTCGTTCAAGGACCATGATTTCTTCATCATATTCTTCGCTTCCAATACCATTTATCTTGATTTGGTCATTCAACTTTTGACATGACATGACATTGGCAGGTTTTAAGCTATATTACTGAAATCATAAACAAAACAAGTTAGATAATGACCAACAAACATATAGCAAAGTTTTCCCAATAAGGGAGGCTTTTCATTGAAATCAAAAATATTTATAAACTATGGCTGTGACTCCCATGAGTGCGAATCTATGCCTTTTGAAAAATGAAAAAGACAGTACGAGGAAATTAAAAACATAAAGGGTGGGTCATGGGCCTCATCCGGACCATCATCAATTTTCATAAAAATAAAGTCTTTGTCTACCCAGACAAATGGAGAGTCATAAGAGGAGTTGTGGCCCAGTTCTGCAACTTTTCTCCAGGTTTGGCATCCCTAATCATGGATGCTTCGGGGATTTATTCTGTTATAGCATTGTATTCCTCAAAAAAATCTCCTATTCCATCCTCTAACCCATCGCTTGGGGGACCAATACGCACTGGGAATGACTGATATAGGTGAGGTAGCAGTTTTGGCAATCCTGACTGTTTTTTCACTTCGACTTTCTCCTTATCCTCTCGGGCTACGTACCCTAAGCCATGCCTAGTCAGCTATTTGGGAATGCTTACGAGCTCAGTCATACCATCAGAATTCTTTCCCAGCCCAAAACCTGGCTCGTATCTGCTTCTTAGCATCGTAGTTGCTAGCATCTTATAGAGAGACAACATTGAAATTTAAGGATCGAGATATTCTCCGATGGCATTGACGATCTCTACGGAGTAGAAATCACTTCCCCTTGATAATTCTTTGATCACGGGGACACAACCATTAGGGCGGCTCAGGTGACTCCCTTCACCGTGAATCACCACCTCATGCTCCTCCCAAATAAACTTTACCATTTGATGCAAAGTTGACGGCACAGCTCCAGCTCTGTGGATCTATGGTCTCCCTAAAAGCAAGTTTTAGCTGGTAGTAATATCCATGACTTGGAATTCCGCTTGGAACTCAGCAGGTCCCATCCGAATGTGCAAACTGACCTCTCCGATTGTGTCCCTTTGACCCCTATCGAATGCTCTCATATTGATCCTGATCTGGCAAACCTTTCTCGGATCATAGTCTAGCTTTGTGAGTGTGGAAAACAGGAAACTATTCACACCCGAACCATCGTCAATCAAAACTCCGTTTATAATCTTCTCTTGACATTTAACAGTGACGTGCAAGGACTTGTTGCGCATTAACCCTTCAAAGGGTAGTTTAGCAATACTCAAAGTAGCTATAGCTTTTTCCAGCATTTCATGCTTTTTAGGGTTAACCGACACTATTGACTTGCTCACAACCCACTCTTCACCAACTTCTATCATGTTAACAGTGGCTCCTCCGTGATTCGAGAGCGGGTTGTTATTAATATTGGTCGGTGCTGTTTGTAGTGTGACCAATCTTTGATCAATCAAATCCCGAATTTTGTGCCTCAAGTTAATGCAATCCTCGGTATCATGTCCGACTCCTCTAGAATGATAAGCACAATGTTGGTCATCCCTAAAGAAACGAGAGTCAGGATTGCCTGGTTTAGGTTGTATGGGCTGAATAAATCCAACATCCTTCAATCTCTCATATAACTGAGTTCTGGTTTCAGCTAACTTGGTGAAAGTCCAAGGAGCTTTTTTTTTCCAAATTTGAACGAGAGAGATTTGCATTGGTGGGAGGGGGAACCTGGCAATTATTCTGGTTCTCGGGAGCCTTTTGATACACTTGGAAGTTTTGGAGAGGATCTTGGTAAGTGGGTTGCATATTTAGTTGTGGAGCTTGGTATATGGGCTGCAAGTTTGGTTGTGGAGCTTGGTAAATAGGTTGAGTATAGAAAACTGGTTGAGGATTTTGTGGAGCTGGGGGAGGGGTTGTTGGAATAAGTGATTTTTTATGGTTTGCTTCGAAGGGTTTCCGCGATCTCGGGCTAGGACGAGAGGATATTGAAGACACCTCTTCCCTCTTCTTTTTGGGAAATCCCCCTGGTCCTGATGATGCTGAGGCCTTGGTAATCTTGCCACTATGAAGACCTTCTTCAATAATTCCACCAATCTTAACTAGGTTGACAAACTTTGCTTTAACCGCTGATATCATATTGTCATAGAATTCTGACTCTTGAGAATGCATAAACACCGTGCTTATCTCCTCTTCGGTCATGGGATCCCGAACTCTCGCCGCCTTCTTTCTCCATCGATAAGAGTAATCTCAGAAGTCCTCATTCAATTTTTGCTTGATACGACCCAGAGAGTATCGATTCGGGACAACTTCTACATTATATGCAAACCTCTGAGCGAAGTCTATGTCCAGATCACTCCATCTAGACCATTTCTTCAAATCCTGAGGGGTGAACCATTCGAAATCCTCTTTGCTCAAACTTTGGCTGAACAACCTCATCAACAGGGCATCGTTCTTCCTAGCGCCAATCATTTGGTTGCAATAGTTTCTTAAATAGGCCTCGGGATTCCTAACATCGTTGAAGGTCTCAAACTTGGGAATCTTGAATCCATCTGGCAGGTCCATCTCCGAATGGATACAGAGATCATCGTAGTCGTAGCCTTTTTCATAAGACGAGCCTCAAAACTCCTTGATCCTAGCTATCTCCTCTTTCATCTATGCCATGTAATAATCATGCTTCTTCTCTGTGGCCCTCAACTCTTTCTCCTTTTCCTCGTAGTGGTCTAGCTCGAGGCTTTTCGGGAGGGCGGTATATGGCTCTACCATAGCATGGAAGATAGGAGGTGGCATATTCTAGATAGGTGGAGGCTGGACATGTGGAATGGCATTTGGGTATGTGAGGGTATAGTTGTGTGGGTTAGTGATATTTGGATGGTTATTTTGGGAGTTGTAGGTGTTTGGTGGCGTATTTTGGTAGTTTGGAGGGAGGTTTTGTGGATTGTAGGCACTTGGGTTGTTGCTCTGGTTAGTTTGCTAGATCAGAAGAGTATGGATTTGATACGAGGATCCGAAATAGGGAGGGTTATTGGAGAGAGGTTTGTTGAAAGGTCTAGGTGCGGAGGCATAGGGGATATCCTTTCGTCAGTTTTTGGTTAGCGGGGAATTGAGTGGAGGGATTTAGAGAGGGGCTTGGGAGTTACCCAGAGTTGGGGTGTTAGAGGCAATAGCTAGGCTCGCCATATTTTTGGCTTTCTGCACCTCTTCTTGCATATTCTCTAGCTTCCTTACTAGTTCGACAATCATTTCACTTTGTTCAGTAATAAAATTCTCTCACGACCAAAACGTTCTCTTCTTCACTAATAGTCATTTCACCCTTAGAAAAGCGAGGGTTAGAGGGGGAATCTATGGTTGCCTTTGAGCGAGTGAAGTAGGGATGTTCGGCTAGTTTTTTCAACACAGATCAGTTTCTATTACCTGTTGAAGTAAAAACAACTCAAAGGCTGATATGTTAGATTCCGTTAGCGATGAATAATACAAGATAACTGATTAGGAAGAAACACATAAAGTTGCTTTTCATCAAGGCAAATTGATTCATAGATATTTAATTGCTCGAGGATTCGACGGACAAGAATTTGCCCATCGATTTAGGGTAAGTAGATTCTATCAGGAAAGTTGACTTGTCGAGTCTTCATCTTCTGATACTTGTTTTGTAGTATTTAATGCGTCTTCTGAATATTTTGGTATTTCTATTTAAGTGGAGAAATAAAAATTTCTTAAAGATAGGGGACGGGCATTGAAAGGATGTAGTTTGGATAGGGCAAGTTTGTTTTCCTAACAAGACTTAAAAGGGTTTTCAGAAGTCTTTGGATTTTTTGTAGGGAAATTTGAAGAACTCCAAGAGCGATTTTGATCGGACTTTGCACGGTGGGATTTTATCCTGCCTATGGGTTCTAAAATATTCTTATAGGAGTGAATAAATTCACCATTGATTTGAGCAACACACATAAGCATGTAAGACAGTTATATCACATAACAGTTCATAACGCGTACTATACGAATATGTGACCTTTTTATGCCAAAGGTAGGCCTAACTAATTGAAGGATATGCCTGTCATTTGTAAACGTTCCATTGCCCCAAAATATTATAGACAAACTGATTGAATGAAATGGGAATACAAAATAAGGAAGGAAAAAAAAGGAATGTATATTGAAAATCAGTCCCACGCAGGGGTACAATCCAAAATCAGGCCGCCGTGGCTGGTCCTTCATTCTCGAACCTCTTGTACTTCTTGGAATTCTGAACGCCTTTCGGATGAAAATCTTACCTTGATAATGAAGAACTATCTAAAAGGTTCCAACCTCGGGGGACAATGGTTCATACAACCCGACATCACATCCTTCAATTAACACATAAGGGATGATCGTTCTTTCGGGCCGTGGGCCTTTTCGAACACAAGGTGGTCTTACTAATAGACCCGATACTCCTTGGATATTGGATCAACTTAGGTCAATGCCTAAGCAAGGAATTTGATTTCGCTCTATCCTGGGCTTACTAGAATAGGTTTCGAAATTGACCGAGAATCCGGGCGGACAACCACGGGCTAAAACAACAAGTGACCGTTAACCGATCGCGGATCAACCACTTCACTCGTCTGTTTTAAAAATTGTGTTTTTTTGTTAAGAATGACTGTAAATACTTGCATAATCACCTTTTTACCCCTAATGTAAACTAATGCTTTGCCAAGAGAGGCGGAAGATGCCATGAACAGTTTATATTTTGCGAAAAAATAAACAAGTAAGGAAAGCAATAAAGTTACTAATTATTACAGTCCGAATAATTAGTCAAATAAGTTTGTTGCAAACAATGAGGTTAGAACCTAGTTGAATTATCCCCAGCGGAATCACCATTTCTGTTTTAGGGAAAAAAATAGTTTTATACTTTGACTTTTTGAAAATTCATTTAGAAAACCAAGTCAAAGTTTCAAAACATTTTTCAAAGTAAGAAGAGTCGCCACTTAGTTTAATTAAAGAAAAACCAAGAAAGATTTATAAAAATTCTAAAGCCAAAACAGATATAACTTTAAAAATTAAAAGATTTTGGGTAAGAGGTTCCTATTAATGTTTTGAGAAGGGTTTTAAAGCATTTAAAAATCCGCTAACTCATGGTTATCCAGAATTGTTAAAAACACTAACTTTGTTTATGACTAACTTTGAAAAGAACATTTGATTAATCATGATAAGTATAACTTGATGAAAATAATGGAAAAATGCTTTTTAAGAGAAAGCATATAGGATTAGTTTAAGGAAAATGTGCTCTTTTTGACAATTCTTTAAAGCATAATTTGTCTTCACATGTAGGAAACAGTAAGTGATTAATGAAAATTTAAACAAGAAATATTTTACTCGTTTAGGGTAACTCAACTAAGTTAAAATGTTAGTCCAAATCATACAAATGAATCTAACTAAACAATATATATAGTCTAAAGAGAAGGAGAAATAATTAAGCCTTGAGCTTAATGAATTTGGACTGGAGTCCATAACACCTGTCCTAAAATCTAAGTTTGGGCTTTTAACCCTTTTGCTGCTCCATTTTGGACTTTTGATTTTTCAGGAAATTAAGCACTTTTTGATTTTAAAAAGAATTTCTTACGATATTAAACTTTAAAACAGTTTCTTAAGTAAACTCATATAAATTCCATATAGTTAAATATGAAAAATATAAATTCTTACTCAAAACTATTATAAAGTTGATTTGGAAAATGTTTTATCCTTTTTACAAAATAGTTATTTCGAAAATTATTTAAAATTTAAAAAGGCTCAAGATTAATTTGTAATGTAGAGGGTAAAAATTGGGTGTCAACAATGTATATATTAAAACTATTGCTAAGTTACATAATATAGACCTAAACTATTCCCCTTTATGAAATTTTCTCTAAAAATAAATAGAGGAAAATTATCATAGTATTAACCAAAAATATTTAATTGTGCCTTACAGAACTGACATTAGTTTTTTTGTGAGATATCTTCTGTCTCACAAGTTGGATTCAATTCTTACACTTTTGGGTCCAACAATCTTTGGGTCTGCTAATTTGTGAGATAAAAAATGTTTCACAAAACTAGTGTTAGTTGTGTGGGCACAAAATAAAAGATTTTTGAATTAACTTATTACTCCCTCTATATTAATTTATGCGATAAATTTTCCTTTTTAATCTATCCCAGGAAGTGATACTTCTTATATTTTAAAAATAATTTAACTAAAATTCTCATTTATACCTAATGAGATGATTTATAGACATATAAATATTTATAATTTAATTTAGATTACAATTTCAAAAAAATCTTTATTTTTAAATTTTGTATCAGATCAAACTGTATCACATAAAATAAAATGGAGAAAATATTAATTAAAAATATGAAGCCTTAATTGTGCCTTGTCCTAATTTAACATTTTATTCTTGGCGTTTGAGGACCGAGAGTCGATTGCAAGAGTGAGCGTTCAATTTTGTTTTATTAAACTTTGGTTTAGTTCTTTGATTTTCAGTTATAGAAAAGTGTGTATCAAACTGAATTAGTTTGCTTATTTTTTTTAAATTTATTTAATTGTGCAAATGAGTGAAATAAAATGAGCATAAAATTAAATAGAACATTCAACTCTCCAATCTCCATGGGTGATTGATGTAAAACGAGATAGAAGATTGTCACGACCCGATTTCTCAGGTCATGATGGCACCTACAACCCCCTCAGTAGGCGAACTAATTCCCGTATCCCAGAACGGTTAGTAATGTGCTACTACCTAACCAACTAATGGGCTACTACCTAATCAATATGCACAATAAACAGAAATAAGCAGAAGCAAAATATAAAGATAAGACAACGCGGAACCAACAACCCGACGTATATATATACAAATGATACTACACCAACCCCAAGACTTGGTATCGATAGTAAAGAAGCTTCTAATAGAATACAAGTGCTAGAAGTAACAAAATGATAAGTACAACTGTCTACGAATGTACAAAGAGTAACAATACAAAAGATGAGATGTGGTCAAGCCCCGGTCGTCAGGCGCTCACCCTAGTCTCGAAGATCCAAAAGCTGCACGAGTCTCCAACGCGATCAATGATGAAAGCTCAACTAGTATCTGTACCAGAAAGATGCAGAAGTGTAGTATGAGCACCAATTGCTAAGCAACGGGTACCTAGTAGGCATCATCGACCGACTGAGCGCATATAAGATATAAAAACAGTAATATAGCAGATAGCAAGAAAGCGGTCATAGAGAAGAATAAAAGAAGCACAAGGAACTAGTACAGAGAACAAACAACCAAGAGTTATATATAAACAAACAATGCTAGCACAGAAAATATACATAACACAGAACACAGGTGTAAGAAAGAGGGAGCACTTGGGATCCTTGCAACAATAATATAAATAAAGAGTGAGAGAATTAGGAACATGGCGGTATACCGGTAACCTCAAGTAAAAAGGGAAAGAAGGAAAGCAACCCAACAAAATCAACTAGAAGCCATAAAAGTAATGAAAACATACTAAAAACACCAACTCTCAAGATAAGCATGAACCATGATCCATCTCATAATTTACAACCTAGAATGGAATAAATAAACCACCAGAACCAAAGTTTCTACTCAGAATCAAGATAAGGAACAAAGTTTGATAAATCACAACCGCTCAGGAGGACACACGATGGACCCTCAAAGATATAGGACTCACTACCCCCTCAATACTCAAGCCCAAAACTCGGAGCCTTAACAGGCTAAAACTTACCAATTCTCAAGAACCACTGACCATAACTAGCTCTATGAAATGATAGGAGTAATATAATCTACCTACAGTCCCAATAGCCGCCCATACAACCGAGGAACGCAATCAAGTGAAAACAAACCCTCTGGTCGCCCATACAACCAGAGCGTACACTGAACACACAACAAACAAGGGTGGAATTTGAGTGAAATATGCATGATGATGATGAATTTGATGTAATAGTGCCCCGTATGTTACCTCCTCCGGTACCTATAAGGCCCAATAGAGGCAAGATCCATGAAAGACTCTTTCCCGTGTACCTCTCCTACGCTGTACACCTCCCTCTTGGCATGCTGTGTCAGCCCGTAGCCTGTGGCCCAGGAATGATAGGGGTCCATGGAGGTCTACCCCTCGACCACATACAAAACCGCGCAATCTCAAGCATAACTCAAAATTCGGAATCTCGTAGTACATGCCTGGCTTCAACCCGGGTCTAAAAAAGTAGTAATAATCTCAAAAGACCTTCTTAAAGGGTGCCCGAAGTATACTCGAGTCTAAATCAGTAGAAATCAAGTCTAGTGCTCTACCCAATCGAGCCTAGTATCAGTAGGAAATCAAATCTAGTGCTCTGCCCAGCCGAGCCTAGGATCAGTAGGAAAACCAGTAATCAAATCATCGTAATATCCTCTCTAATATGAGAGATTTCATAAAAGCCAGTTTCAAAACCCTTTCGAAGTCACATTACCGAAAACAGGCCCTCGGGTTCATGCAATGTTTAGAAAATCAATTATAGTAGGCCCGAGGCAAAATCAGTAGTAAAACATATAGGAAAAACCTTTTCATGCATGATATGCTCGCAAATAATAGAGTAGCCCAAAATGGCTCACAAACATTTCCTATCAGCCCTGCAAAGGCTCAACAGCTCTACAACAATCATAACCAGCTTAAAAGGATAACTGTATGTCCGGGACTCGCGAACATTGCCAAATAACCCCACGTCTATATTCCAGAGTCAATACAAGGCCACACAGGACCACAAGGGTAACATACAATACTAAACGAATACTACAATCAACATATGAAATAAACAGATCAAAAAGATGGGCAAGGTTTGGGGTACCAACCTAAAACAACCCACCCAAGGATACTAATTAATGCAGTTATAGCTTATATACGCAGAGTCTAGGTAGGGAAAGCCATAACCTACCTGTCGTCCGATGAATAGCTGCGGGGACGTCGTCGTCTAGGCTTGAACTGCTCCGAGAAGCTCCAAATTGCTAAACCACTATCAATACAATAATCTATACATTAACACGAGACCAACGGTACCCATAATGCTATAACAATAGCTGTGCCAAAATTTGGGTCACTGACGGTCCCATGTGCCCCGCAACCCAAAGACGAAAACGAAGAAGCACACGGCGATCATCACACCCCGAGGTGTGTATGCCCAGAATTATAGAGAATTTGGTCATGGAAAAGGCTCCAACCAACCAACCAATCATAAGAACAAATTAAGAAACCAAGAGGCAGATTAACGGGTTTAAGTGGATAAAACTTACCAATTACGACTGAGGAGTGATCACAAGAAAGAATTATGCACCCCCACACAGAGAATTGACCAAATACAGAGCTGGGACGAGTTTAGAGCAACAACAATGGAGGATTTCAAATTTTGAATGAAGGAGACGAAGTCCATAAATATTTATACTGCCAGGGGTCCTTCATCGCGATCGCGAAGATACCCCTCGAGGTCGCGAGTACCACGCTGGCTAGACCATCGCGATCGTGAAGGCTAGCCACGCGGTCGCTAAGAACAAGGGAGGATGGGATTCACGCGGTAGCGATAGGTGATCATGCAATCGCGAAGAACAGGGCACATGTGCTTCATCGCGGTCGCGAGGGAAGAGGCTCGCAATCGCGATTAAGGTCTGAAGCCTGCACCTGCAACAGCCAAAAATCTACAACTTTTCCACAACTCTACGGGGCATACTGGGCAAAATCAGAACCCAATACTCATAAGCCAGATATGCTATTAGAGTGGAAACGAAGTTCCGGACTCAACGGAATCAACGAAACTTCCATACGAGGTTGTCTCAGAGGAATTTTGACCGAAGTCAACACTAACTAACGCCAACCATACACTCGAAATAAGCCCTGATCACCTGAACCAACCAACTACTTAACACAAACTCGGCATTTCGAAGCTAACGACACTGACATAAATTCCATCTGAGGCTGCCTTCTCCTAATGTTGACCAAAGTAAACCAAATAAGCCCAACTGACCTGAAAACACAGAATGAGAGCGAATTCCACGTTAAAAATCTCCTAGATCCCGACCAAAGGTCTCATTAGACCAAAGTCCACTCTCTGGTGCTAACGGAACTGTTGGAATTTGATTCCGAGAACGTTCACCAAGAATGTTGACTAAAGTCAACGATTTCAAAAGCCTAAAGCTCTAAAATAAAGAACGACCAAAAAGACTAAACAAATGGCCCGGGCACTAAACTACTGGTCGTTGTAAGCCATAAATGACTTGGGGCCGCTCTAGGCAAGCTCTAACGGTACAGGAAAGGCAAAAATGCATAAATGACCAGAAGGGTCATTTCATCATCCACTACTAAAAAGACTTTCATCCTCGAAAGTCAGGAAAGAAGAAAAGACTAGAGATTAAAAGAACAACGGATACACAGCCCACACTACTCTATCAAACAACTTGGGTAGCCTCCACGACCAGGTGGCACCCAATAGAACAGAACCCACAAAATCAACCAAGCCTAAAACCCCTTTACTAGCCAAGCTAGAATCCAAACTCAAACTTCAAAACACCAAGGGTATGCCAACCCAAACTGAAGCTCGAGAATCTCAACCGGAAAACACCGATGCAACACTGAAACCAGAGAAGCAAGGCGACCAACACATAGAACTCGAATCATCGAACCCACAACCAAACTTACCAGAAAGCTATCAACCCAAAAACTCTAACTCACGAACCCGCTGATCCGCAAAGCTCTTTTATTCTAAACATAATCCTTTCGCACCATAACAAGAAGTTACATACAAGTCGAACACTAAACCACCCTCGAAGCATCAACAAATACACCAGAGATCCACAGTCTTCTCTTATACTCTACCACAAATGAAGTCACCCATTATACTCAAATGCAACCCAAGCTAAGCTATAACTTGCTAGAATTTCCATCCAAGATCACTATCCGTAGCGTATCCTCGAAAGATGGAGTTACTTGCCCCGACTGACCATCAACCAATGAACGAACACTTTTGTTTACATCAAACTCGATAACTGAAACCAGCTGAACCAACCATCTGCTCCTGACTAAACTTTGCATACCATGGTTAGGAAGTGCATGAATGAACACCCTGTGTTGACGGAGAAACTTCTAATCTGTAGAATGAACCCAACTGCTGCACCGTGCCGAGTCTGAGTCAACTGGAAGCAAATGAACCAGGGCAACCTGCCCAACAGACCCAAACCAAAACCAAGCCTCTGCAAGGACTGTGGTAAGCCTACCACAAAGCTCGTAACCATCACTAAGCCCCCAATTCTAAGAAGTACTGCTGCTACTCTGAATACTCAAACACCATTCGGATTTGGAATTGCTTTACAAATCTCAACTCGAGAATGAGTCTACCATACCACGACTATCAAGTCAAAACACCCCGTAGTTAAAGGAAAAGGTGCTTGGGGTTCAAGGTTGCCTTCTAGCTATTGGAATTTTGCATATACTACCAACTCACCCCTCTGGATCAAAACCACTCCGTCTACTACATCTGTACACAAAACAGCCATCCCGAAGCATACAACATATCAAACTTCTAATCCATACTTGCCGAGTCTAACTAACAATGGAACCCTTTATAAAAGACAACCTTGGAAGAATCAACTAAACAAGCTTTCAAACTCTTGGAATACAACCGCGAACACCAACCTCAAAGTATCATTAGAACCCACAGTGGCCTCGCTAGTCTCAACCCGCACTATCTGATCACACATAATACACTACCTCTAATTCTCAAAATTACGCCACTGAGTCTGTCCAACCAAGGTAAAAAGAACCTTGAACTATCACGATCACCGCTGAAATCTGGGATGTCTAGTCTAACTCAAAGGTTAGCCAAGGACTAGGTGTTTAAGGCCAACTGTCACTCCTCAACTGAAATGGGGAAACTAAGTCATCTGAACTCAATGCCTTCCAAAACAAGAAGCTACAACTGAAAAGAAACAACCACGAACCATTCGGAATAGTTTGCTAGTCTACGATACTGAAACCCAACTTTAAAATTGCCAACCAAAGCCTTTGTCGAACCCAATACTGCCAATGCACCCTTAGGAACCGAAGCCAACTAGGCTTGAATATGTAAGTTTCTAAAACCGTAGCTGCTAATGACATCTCAAACCAATCGAAGGAAAACCACTGCAATTTGTAGTCGGTCGAACCAAGTCACCAACCCATAACCTAAAGCAATCTCTCAGTCAACTACTAAAACACATCAGCACGAATAAAAAGTCATCTACCTTTTTTTCCAGCTAAACTAAACCCTTCCTTAGCGTATACTGAACCTTAAAAATCCTTTCTCAAATAAGAATCTGGAGCCATTTCCCTAGCTCCCATACTTACATTGTCAGAACTCAACAAGGCAGGACAAAGTGGGCCGGATGCGCGACTCACCCAATATGCTATGAATACAACTCAGCCACGAGGCTACTGTCAACATTTAGTTGAAAATGCTAAAGCCAAAACCCAATCATAATGCCAAAATCAAAGGATCATGCAGAGAACTATGATCAAAATTCATTCCGACTGGAATTGGGGAAAATGATAAGACAACCCAATTGGATAAGAAACTGAAGGATACTATGGGACTAACCCACATACCTACCACCCTCCTAAACCAACCAAATAAAGAGGGTCGACTATAAGCACCCCAGAAAACCAAGCCAATCTATGCACGCTAGCATAACCAACACATCTCAACTTAAGACAAAGCTCAAACTCTGGCACAACCACCGGTAACACCAAACTAACACAAGAACTTCTAGCAAATGCTAGACAACCACCTATGCAATAACCATCTGGGAACGCTCAATAAGAAAGACTTAACACAAGTCTAGAGCCACAACAAAACAGGAAACAAATCCAACCAGAAAGGAGACTAACAAGAACTACCCACGAGCTACAACTCCGGGTAAACACCTATTAAGGATAACTCACCCCATCCACTACTAAGGAATAAACTACCACAAAACAATGCATAAACTCTACACTCAGGTAGTCGAATAACTAAACTAGTAGGAGATAGGCTTATAAGCAAATAAACAATAGAAGGGATAGAATCGCAATGCGAACAGTCTATCACAAGTCGAAGGTAACAAAAGCCTTACCTGGAGCAATCATATCAGGAGCCTCTACCTCGGCCCACCAAGAGGGGCATCGAATTAACGAGGTCTAACACTGGTCAGAGTAGTCGAAACTGAAGGCTCTGTCATCCCTCGACGGGGACAGTCTTTAGAATAGTGGCCAACTACCCCACAATCATAACAACTATGCCGACTGGAATGCGTGATCATGGGGCAATCCCTAACACAATGGCCATGCTCACCGCACTGAAAGCAAAACCCATGGAGCAACTAAAACTGGCCTGGTAGATAAGAAGCAATGGAACCTATCTCTGGTGGAGAATCCCCTACCTCGAGTCTGAGAACCTCAGAAACTATCCTAGAGATGACGTTTCTTAGCGCTACCTATATAAGCCTCACAGCATAAACCCTTAATAGCCCAAGTATGATCCACTACCTGAAGGAAGGTAGCCCCAACTGTAACCAAATGTTCGATCGCCAAATGGAGCGGTGAAATCAAACCCCCAACAAAGCTCTGAACTCTATCAAACTTTGAAGAAATAGTCCTAGCAGTATGCCTAACCATCTCATGAAATCTCGCCTCATAGTCCAACAGTGACAAACAACCCTGCTTAAGAACTGGAAGCTGAACCCTAGCTGAAGCACCGCTCAAAGAATCGGGTACTGAAACACCCACCGAAGGACTCAGAGTCCTAGCCACGGTGTCCTGAAGAACTGGGGTAGCTATGAATCTAATCGGAGGCTGGGCTGGTCCCATACCCCCTATCTGATGCGGCAAACTCTCACTCTGAAATATTAGAGATAATGGAAGCACTGACGTAATAGGCGCAGAAGCCTCGACACCAATCACTGTCAAACTCATCTTAGGCATCTAAGAAGAAAATGAATCAACCAAAGTTTAGAAGTCAATAGAGCCAGGAACGCATGATAATGAGCCAAGAAGATGAAACTTTTCCTAACAATGTCTTGTAGCCTCCCGCAGATAGGATACAGACATCATTGTACCGATCTGCGAGGCTCTACTGAGACACTTGCTTCTGTACCATGACACCGGTGAACCTAGAGCTACGATACCAAGCTGTCAAGACCCAATTTCTGAGGTCATGATGACACCTATAACTCCCCGGTAGGTGAACCAATTCTCGTAGCCCAGAATGGTTAGTAATGGGCTACTACCTAACCAATACGCACAATGAACAGAAATAAGTGGAAGCAGAATATAATGATAAGACAATGAAAAAGCAATAATCTAAAGTATATATATACAAATGATACTACACCAACCCCAAGACTTGGTATCGATAGTTCAGAAGCTTCTAATAGAATACAAGTGCTAGAACTAAAAATGATAAGTACAATTGTCTCCGAATATACAAAGAGTAACAGTACAAAAGATGAGATGTGGTCAAGCCCCGATCGTCAGGTGCTCACCCTAGTCTCGAAGATCTAAAAGCTGCACAAGTCTTCAACACGATCAATGACAAAAGATCAACTAGTATTTGCACCAGAAAGACACAGAAGTGTAGTATGAGCACCAATTGCTAAGCAACGGGTACCCAGTAGGCATCATCGGCCGATTGAGCGCATATAAGATATAAATATAGTAATATAGCAGATAGCAAGAAAGTAGTCACAGAGAATAATAGAGGAAGCACAAGGAACCAGCACAGCGAACAGACAACCAAGAGTTATAAACAAACAATGCTAGCACAGAAAATATACATAACACAGAACACAAGTGTAAGAAAGAGGGATGCACCTGGGATCCTTGCAACAATAGTATAAATAAAGAGAGAGAGAATTAGAAACATGGCGGTATATCGGTAACCTCAAGTAAAATGGAAAAGAAGGAAATCAACCCAACAAAATCAACTAAAAGCCATAAAAGTAACGAAAACATACTAAAAACACCAACTCTCAAGATAAGCATGAATCGGGCTCCATCTCACAATTTACAACCTAGAATGGAATAACTAAACCACCAGAACCAAGGGTTCTACTCAGAATCAAGATAAGGAGCAACATTTGATAAATCACAACCGCTCAGGAGGACACACGATGGAGCCTCAAAGATATAGGACTCACTAGCCCCTCAATACGCAAGCCCAAAACTCAGAGCCTCAACAAGCTAAAACTTACGAATTCTCAAGAACCAAGGACCATAACTAGCTCTATGAAATGATAGGAGTAATATAATCTACCTACAGTTCCAACGGACGTCCATACAATCGAGGAACGCAATCAAGTGAAAATAAACCCTTTGACTGCCCATACAACTAGAGCATACACTGAACACACAACAAACATGGGTGGAATCCGAGTGAAATATGCATAATGATGATAAATATGATGTAATAATGCCCCGTATGTTACCTACTTCGGTACCTATAAGGCCCAATAGAGGTAGGATTCATGGAAGACTCTTTCCCGTGTACCTCTCCTACGCCGTACACCCCCCCAACACGCTGCATCATCCTGTAGCTTGTGGCTTAGAAATGAAGCGGTCCATGGAGGTCTACCCCTCGACCACATATAAAATTGCGTAATCTCAAGTGTAGCTCAAAACTCAGAATCTAGTAATACATGCCCGGCTTTAACCCGAGTCTAAAACAGTAGTAGTAATCTCAAAAGACCCTCTCAAAGGGTGCCTGAAGTATACTCGGGTATAGATAAGTAGAAATCAATTCTTGTGCTCTGCCCAGCCGAGGTATCAGTAAGAAATCAAATCTAGTGCTCTGCCCAGCTGAGCCTAGTATCAGTAGGAAAACTAGTAATCAGATTGTCATAATATCCTCTCTATTATGAGAGGTTTCATAAAAGACAGTTTCAAAACCATTTCGAAGTCACATTACCAAAAATGGGCGCTCAGGGCCACGCAAAGTTTAGAAAATCAATTATAGTAAGCCCGAAGCCAAATCAGCAGTAAAACATGAAAGGAAAACCTTTTCATGTATGATATGCTCACAAATAATAGAGTAGCCCAAAATGGTTCACAAATATTTCCTATCGGCCCTGCACATGCTCAACAACTCTACAATAATCATAACCAACCTAAGAGGATATCTCTATGTCTGGGACTCGCGTACATTTCCAAATAACCCACCGTCTATGATCCAGATTCAATACAAGGCAACACAGGACTACAAGGGTAATATACAATACTAAACGAATACTACAATCAGCATATGAAATAAACTGACCAAAAAGACAGGCAAGGTTTGGGGTACCAACCTAAAACAACCCACCCAAGGATACTAATTAATATAGTTATAGCCTATATACGCTGAGTCTAGGTAGGGAAAGCCATAACCTACCTGTCGTACGATGAATAGCTGCCTGCGACGATATTGTTCAGGCTGGAACTGGTCCGAGAAGCTCCAAATTGTGAAACCACTATCAATACAATAATCTATACGTTAACATGAGACCAATGGTACCCATAGTGCTATAACAATAGCCGGGCCAAAATTTGGGTCACTGACAGGCCCGTGAGCCTCGCAACCCATAGCTGAAAATGAAGAAGCACACGACGATCACCACACCCCAAGGTGTACATGCCCAGAATTATAGAGAATTTTTCCATGGAAAAGGCTCCAACCAACCAGCCAATCATAAGAATAAATTAAGAAACCAAGAGGCGGATTAATGGGTTTTAAGCGGATAAAACTTACCAATTACGACGGAGGAGCGATCACAAGCAAGAATTATGCACCCCCACACTGAGAATTGACCAAATACAAAGCTGGGACGAGTTTAGAGCAATAACAATGGAGGATTTCGAATTGTGAATGAAGGAGATGAAGTCCACAATTATTTATACTACCAGGGGTCCTTCATCACGATCGTGAAAGGAGCTCTCGTGGTCGAGAGGACCACACTAGCTAGACCATCGCGATCATGAAGGCTATCCACGCCGTCATGAAGAACAAGGGAGGATGGGCTTCATCGCGATTGCGACAGGAGATTACACGATTGCTATGAACAAGGCACCAGGTGCTTCATCGCGGTCGCGAGGGTTGAGGCTCGCGATCGTGATTAAGGCCTAAAGCCTGAACCTGCAACTTTTCCAAAACTCTACGGGGTATTTCGGTCACAATCGGAATTCGATTGTCACAAACCAAATATGCTATTAGAGTGAAAATGATATTTCAAACTCAATGAAATTGATGAAACTTCCATACAAGGTTGTCTCGGAGGAATGTTGACCGAAGTCAACACTATTTAATGCCAACCAAACACCCAAAATAAGCCCGGATCACTCGGGACCAAAACCAACAAACTACCTAACACAAACTGGGCATTCCAGAGCTAAAAGCACTAATGGAATTTCCATCCGAGGCCGCGTTCTCTGAATATTGACCAAAGCCAACCAAACAAGTCCAACTGGCCTGAAAACACAGAACGAGAGAGAATTCCAAGATGAAAAGCTCTCGGATCCCAACCAAAGGTCCCACTAGACCAAAGTCCATGCTTCGGAGCTAACAGAACTATCAAAGTTCAATTTCGAACACGTTTACCAAGAATGTTGACTGAAGTCAATAATTTCAAAAGCCTAAAGCTGTAAAACAAAGAACGGCCAAAAAGACCAAACAAATGGCCCGGGCACCAAACTAACGGTCCTTATGTGTTGACCCTTCTAGTCATCTTTGCATTTATGCATTTATTGTACTGTTAGAGATTTTCTTTAGCGGCCTCAAGTCATTTATGGTTTACTGGGATCGGTAGTTCGGTGCCCTGATCGTTCAGTTGGTCGTTTTGGCCGTTTGCCTGTTTTAGAGCTTAAACTTAGGATATCGTTGACTTTAGTCAACATTCTTAGCTAACATGCTTGGAATTGAATTTTGACAGTTCCGTTAGCTCCGGAGCATTGAGTTTGGTCTAGTTAGACCTTTAGTTGAGGCCTAAGAACTTTCGGTGTGGGTTTTGTGTTGTTTTCTCAGTTTTCAAGCCATTTGGAGTTGAAAGTGTAACTTTGGTTGAATTTTGATGATTGAAGTGTCAGATTCAAAATCCGACAATTCCATTAGCTTCGGAATGTTGAGTTTGGGTTAGAAAGGTGGTTGGTTTAGGTTCTGGGTAAGCTGGACTCATTTCGAGCCTTTGAGTTCCTCTTCGTTAGTGTTGACTTGGGTCAACATTTCTCCGAAATGACCTTGTATGAAAGTTTGTTCGATTCTGTTGAGTTTGAAGTGTAGTTTCCACTCTATTAACATTATTGGTTTTTGAATATCGGGATTCGATTGTGCCCGGAATACCCCAGAGAGTTTTCAAAAATTGCAGAAAAATAGTGTCAGGCCAGCCTTCAGCGCACATGGCGCCCTGACAGTGAGATCGCGCGGGCCTGTGGAAGGCCTTCAACGCTGATGGCGCTGGCCATTTCCAGCAGCTATAAATTTCTGAATGTTCATTTTTCCAGCCATTTCTCCACACCTTTCTCACTCTAAAACTCATAATTCTCTCCACCATTTTACTCCAAATCAGTTCTAAGCCTTGGGGAATTAATTGTTCGTCGATTATCCATGCTCTTTCGTATCTTGGTAAGTCTTATTGCCCAACTTGCTTCCTTGTCTTTTCTCTAAAATTCCTTTATTGATTCTCATATCCAAACCTTGGATTTTGTGTTAGATTCTGCCTCTAAGCTTGTGCATGCTCGTGAGGGTGAAGAATTCTTTGTCTTGGCCTGAAATCCATCCTTGTGGTAAGTAATTCTTGCCCAATTTCCGTTCTAATTATTGAAATTCCATCTTTAAACCCCAAGTTGAGCAAGCTATTTTGGCACCTTCCCTTGGCCAATTGTGCTCAAATTTAGAGCATGCCTTCTTGGCATCGTTGGGGTCATTGTGGTTCTTTTCATTTTTGGTTTATGGTGTGGGCCTCACGGGGTCGCTTTTGACCCAGATATTGACCCGGCTACAATTATAGAAATATGGGTATCGTTAGACTCGTTTTAACATTTTATTTATCTTTATCATAGTTTGATTGTCATTCAGGATCTATCAGAGTGATTCGGGTTTGGACGTTGTTGTTCAGGTAGCTTGTCGTCGGACGACAGGTAGGTTACGGTCTAAACTCCTAGACATAGCATATATCGGGTAAAATTATCCTAGTTGGCATCCTTGGATTGGGTTATTAGGTTGGTACCACAGACCTTGACCACTTTTCCATGATCCATCCCATTTTTTTCCTCCATTGTGTGTAGTATTCTTATTACTTGATATTATTACCCTTATGGTCCTGTGAGGCCTTGTTGACTCTGGAAGATAGACGGTGTGTTCATTGGGAATGTTCGCGAGTTCCGGACATAGAATTATCCTTCTAGGCTGGTTATGCTTGCTGAGTAGCTTCGGGAGCCTGTGCAGGGCTGATAGATTGATATGAGCTGCTGGGCGGCTATTGTGTGTTGATCATATCATTTCCATGCATATAAAGAGATTTTCTCATAATTTACTACGGTTTAGGCTTCGAGCCTACTAGGACTGTTTTCTTAAACTTGCATGGCCCCGGGGGCTCATTTTTAATGAAATTAGATTTGGAAATGATTTGACTTGATACGTGGATCTTCTTGGGGAAAAAAGGGGATTTAAAATATGGATTTTATCATGATCTTACTACTATTTCTAGACTCGACCGGGTCAGAGTGCTAGCTAAGTTTTCTTACTGATTTGAAATGACTTTAGGCTAGGCCGGGTCGAGTATCTGAGATATTTTACTACTGTTTTAAACCCGGTTATGCCCAGGCACCCTTGGAGGGTTTTTTTTGAGACATTTTTTCACTGCTTTAGTCCTAGACAGGGTCTAGGCATGCATATTTGAGACTTAGCCACTGGCTTTAACTCGAACTCGATTTCAGAGGACACGTTTTGATTTTGAGTTTTACTATAGGGTCCGGGACCTCCATGGACCTCGCTTCTCTAGGCTTGAGGCTTTGGGCTGCTTGTGCCAGGGGAAGGGTATACGGTGGAGTAGAGGTATACGGGATGTGTCCTTCCATGGAACCTACCTGCTAGGCCCGATCGGCACCAGAGGAGGTACATACAGAGTTTTATTCCACCCTGAGGTTATCATGCATCATATCATACATTGTTTGAGATTCCACCCTTGTCTGCTATTTGTTGATTGTATGCTCCAGTAGTATGGGATTCCAAAGGGTTTGTTTTCACTTAATTGCATTCCTCGGTTTTATGGGCGGCCGGGGGACTGTAGGTAGACTCTCATTATTTAATTTCAGAATTCTTCTCTATTACGATTATAAGTATGGAATTTGGGTACTGCTAGGCTGTTACTTCTGGATTTGAGATTGTCATGGTTAGTTTGGTTATGGATTTTGTTTCCCGAGCATGTCTACCTTTATTCTTCTCTCCCATACTTTATACTTGAGGTTACCGGTGTACCGTCTATTTTTAGAACTGATGCATAAATACTATTTTTGGTGAGGATCCCAGGTGCGTCATTATTACTTTCACCTATGCTTGCATGTATATATTCCTACTTGATAGCCTTGTATGTTGCTTTCTATTGCCTTCCCTCTGGGCTAGTTCTTGTGTACCTTTTCATTGATTTCTGTGACTGTTTACTTCTATTCTGTCTGCTATTGCTCTTTTACCTTATATGTGCCCAGTCGGCCTATGATACCTACTGGGTACCTTATGCTTCACATTTGGTGCTTACCCTACACACTACATCTTCTGGTGCAGATCCTAGTGTGGGCCATCGCTGTTAGCTCGTGAGAGACTCGTTCGAGGTGTTGTCTTTGTGATACTCTTGACTGAGGGTGAGCTCTCACCGACTGGAGATTATCTTTAGTTTATCTTATATATTTTTTACTCTATTACTACTCGGAGATATCTTCGTATATATTTATTTTGAACCCTTGTACTCCTTATGTAGTTTGGGATTCTACAAGCTATGATACCACGTTTTGTGTTTGGTTTAGCTTACACTTTGTATTTATATTACTCCTATTATCCAGTTTATTCATCTTGTCCCCTTGCTTCTACTTATTTATTTGTTCTTCCGCTTAACTGTTAGAAGGTAGCCCATTACTAACTATTTTGGGCTACGAGGATTAGTTTGCCTACTGGAGGGTTGTAGGTGCCATCATGATCGAGAAATTGGGTCGTGATAGCTTGGTATCAGAGCTCTAGGTTCATCGGTGTTATCGGTATTAGACATTTATTGTTTCTATCTCGTGCATAGTATCCTTGAAAGTTTCTAGAAATCTCACTTATTCTGGTTCACTCTTTCACAGATGGTTCATATGAGATCTTCAGCTTCTGGCAGAGGAGAGCCTCCTGCCCCTGCACCTCCAACTCCAACTAGGGGTCGGGGTGGTCACAAGGGTAGAGGTAGGGGTCGTGGTAGCCCAGAGCTGCGTCACCTGCTAGAGATGCTAGAGTTGAGGTAGAGCCAGAGTATAACTATGAGCCAGAGTTCACTCCAGAGCAGAAATATGTGGACCCAGAGGCAGCCCAGGTACCACCATCTCTAGTACCAGCTCCAGCATCAGTTTCTGTGCCAGCTTTAGCCCCAGCTCAGTCTTAGGATATTCGGGGTTTACTTGTTCAGCTTTTGGGTATGATTGGGAGCGTCCTTCTGAGACAGCCCAAACATCCACTCAGGGGTCAGCCCTAGGTGTTCCTAGTTCAGGAGCGCAGCCTGCTACTACGGCTCCCCGTGCTGAGGTCATTCCAATCCCAACAGTTGCCCAGCCTCTTGCTCCTCTCCCTACTATGACAGAGACGGAGCATAAGGCCTTGGGTAGGTTTATGAGATTGGTACTGCCGAGATTTGATGGTACACAGGGTCAGGACCTACATGAATTTATCACCACCTGTCAGGTCCCTTCATCTTTATACCACTGCCCCTTGAGCGGAGCAGAAAATTTGATGCAAAGTTAGAGGCGCAATTCATAAGTTCTAAGTGGAAAGAAAAGTGGTGTAGTGATGGCGTCGTGCCACGACGTTAAAATAGGCGCTTGTTGGGAGGCAACCCAACTGGTAGTGTAACTTCTTATTTTTTTTAGTGTCACATTTTTTTTTGTTTATTTTGCAAGATTGGGGAAGTCTGAGTACCCGAATTTAAAAGCTAAGGAGCATGGTTTAAGCTTAAGTGTGGGGTCGTTCGCCCCTTTAATCAAATTGAAGAAACATGCAGTCAGCTAGGTCCTAGTGGGCCTCAGGGAGTATTTCTTACCCTTGTTCTTCATCTTTTACTTTAAATTGCTTTGGGGAGAAAGCATGATTTTAAGTGTGGGGTGGGGATTCTTCCGATAACTATGAGTTTTAGGGTGAGTATGCCATAGGAGATTATCTTATTTGAAAAAAAATACAAAAAGATTTTTTAATTTTTTTTAGAGGCATATCTCATTCACCCCTTGGTTTTTCTTTTCGGTTCTTTTCTGAGGAGGTGCCATTTGAACCGGGTAGTTTTTATTTTTTAGGAGTAATTTTTTTTTAGGTCATAGATAGAGAAATTTTCTCGATGATGGATGGATGATTATTGTCTTGAGGGAAAATAAGTCATAGGAAGGAGAAGGATTAGAAACCATAGCCTTTTGAATGCTAGGTACTTCCTAAGTATACACTATACGTCATGGGTAATTCACTCAAAAGAAGCATAAAAAGTAGGAAACTTCATTTAGAGAAGCATAATCTATTTAACTTGACTCAAAAAAACCTAAAGATGGGATAAATAATGTTAATTCATTCAATTTGATTGTGTTGTGAATATGAAGTTTTAGGAAGCCATTTTTGACCCATTGTGCCATGTGTGGTGAGTGTTTGTTGTGTTTCTTGCATATCTTGATATCTAGAACTTGCCTCGTGTGTGTATGAAATGAAACATAGAGTTGACTTGTGGGATATGATAAAGGCATTTCTTTGTAAGCCACTTCTTTTTGACTATTGTTTGTGCCACCCTTTATATTATTCTTAGTTAAGCTGTCACTCCCCGAGGTTACCTCCTAGACGTAACATGGGAATTGGGACCACAAGTGACCCAAGCTAACCCTTGATCATAGCATTCTCAAGCATAACAAAAGATAAGTGGAAGCAATCGTAGATAAAGACTCAGAATATCATAAATAGAAAGTCGAATCAAGAGATACAATAATCCAACGGAACCCCACAACACTATGTCTGAAAAGCCTCTACAACTAGCATAAGGAGTTGATGGGACAATACCCCAACTAACTCAACAATCTGGAAGGAAAGGAAGCATGGAAAGCTAGATTAAAGTCTAGTCCTCGAACAATGAGGACTCACTAAAGCTGATTGTGAGTGACTGGGAACTCTAGCTACGTATCTGTGAAGGGACACCTGAATATGCATCATCAAAGGATGCAGCGCAATATGCGTTAGTACTATGGAATGCACTAAGTATGTGAGCAATGCATGAACATGATGAAAACATGCTGAGTATACTTAAATAACTGAAATCATGCTTTTAAAGATAAACTGAGCGCAATGACTCTAATACTTTCTATAAGATGAACATAATCATAAGTAATAAGTTTGAAATCTGAATAAGAGTCAAATGCAAGTTTTAAAAGCATAAATTGTTTTCTGTGGGAGATTCTCTAGCCAACATAGACCATGTGAGCTACATGGAATTCGATGTATCTGCCCTATCGAGAGGACCCAATATACCTTGCTAGGGTATAAAGGCATTACTATAACGTGATCACTAAATACTGATGCCCAACAGAGAGGACTTAAAACCTACAGAGGAACGTACTTCTGGGACCTTTTGGGTACTGTCACTGATGTGACGCTAATTTACGTCACTTTCGACTCCTTTTTACTAAGAACAATCATACGTTTTCAAGCAACCATTGTTGTTTTTGATGTTTTTATGTTGTATTTGTAGGAAATGGAAACAAACACGGAAACGGAAGAAAATACGCGAAAAACAACATTCTGCCTAAGAGTGACGGCCTGAGTGACGGCCTGTCACAAGTGTGACGGTCCGTCACTGGGACCGTCAACTTGAGGCAGTGTTGCTGCCAAGCAGTGACGGCCCAGGCGACGGTCCGTCACTGCCCTGACGGTCCGTCAAGCCTGGCCGTCACGCTTAGGCAGTGACTTCAAGCGGCGACCCGCGTTTTGGGGATTCCTAGCCCGTTTTGGATTTGGTTTCTTTGGCTCCTATAAATACCCTATGTTAGGTTTATGTTATTATTATTCACTCATTAGTTCTAAAACACGTTTTTAAGTATTTTTGAGAGCAAACAACACGGTTCATTTGTATTGAACTCGTGTTCTTGATTCTTTCGTGAGTTCTTGGTATTTTTTGCTCTTGGATATTGGAAGATTGATTGTTTCATTATATTGTAAGACTTTTCTTCCCTTTATTATGAATACAACTATTTTCTCTTATTTATCGAGCATGAGTAACTAAAACTCCCGCAACTAGGGTTGTGGGAGCCATGGAAACGTAGCAATATAGATTCCGGGTAGCGTTGGGTTCGATATATGTATTGTCATGTTGTTAATCATTCAATTAGTCACGTTTTCTAGTGGTTGCAAACATTAGAACATGCCTAGGTTTAATTTGCTTGAGTAAAGAAGTTAAAACCGGGAAAACTTGATTAACGACAAGGATTCGAGACTACCAACTCTCATCTTAAAGATTAATGCCGTAACTGGATTAGTCTACTTGATGTTAGGATTGAGAGCTAAAAAAAGCACATCTTTTTGAGATCGAAAGAAGATAAAAGGAAATTTATTTATTTGGTCGAGAGACGTTTAGACGATACAATTGACGCAATCACATCGTGACAAGCATATAGAAAGAACCCGATTAAGCCTAGAATCGACACTGTTACAAAAGCCATGGTGAACACGTCCCTAGTTCATTCTCTCTTACTGATTATTCTCTTACATTATTGTTGCTTTTGTTTACGATTTGTTCACAAAACCCCCCCTTTTTATTTATCGGAAACAATTGACTACGAGTTACTTAATTCACTAAAGGCTTGATCTTCACCATATTCTCTGTGGGATTCGACCCCAACCTTGTTGGGTTCTTTACTTGACTACGATCGCTTACGCCTCGTTAATTTGAGGTGTAGTTTGAGCGTTATCAAAAAGTGGCGCCGTTGCCGGGGAATACGGTTTTTGATTAAGTCTGGTGTGTTTAGTTGACTTTTAGTCATAATTTCCTGCTTTTATTTTTTGTTTTTTGTTTTTGTTTTTTTGAACAGGGTACAGGTTGTGCATGCCAAGTACCCGAGGTTCGGGGGAACAAATTGTACCTTACGACCCCGAACTTGCGAGAACACTGAGGCGGAATATGGCCGCACAATTAGATGCAGCAAGGATCGCTGCAGAACTGCAGGCCCAACAAAATTTGAATGCTGGTGGTCTGCAGGATGATGTGGTACGGAATGATGAGGATCTCGATTTAGATGGAGCTGGCGCTACGGGCGCCATTATTGTTCCACCGCTACCGCCCGGAGCCAAGTTCAACATCACTAGCACGATGATCCAACTGTTGAACTTGAGAGGAGTGTTCCGCGGTGTTGCTGGTGACGATCCAAACCAGCACTTGATGAATTTCGTGGGGATCTGCAAATCGTTTGAGCTGCCGGGCGTGAGTCAGACAGCGATCAGGCTCAGATTGTTTCCGTTGTCTCTGTCTGATGAGGCAGCATTGTGGTTGACGGAGCTGACCCCCGACTCTATCGCAACGTGGGGCGAGTTGAGAGGAGCTTTCCTAGAAAGGTTCTTTCCTCCCTCTCGGATGATACAGTTGAGGGATGAGATTAGTAATTTCAGGCAGCAACCTCACGAAGCACTGCACGAGACTTGGTTGCGATTTAAGAAGAAGCTGACACAGTGCCCCAACCATCAGCTGAACAACGAATTCTTGATGCAGACATTCTACAGGGCACTAAATTCGGCTACCAAGCCAACATTGGACAACGCAGCAGGTGGAGCGTTTATGGGTTGCACTTTTGCCGACGCCACAGCTATTTTGGACAGGCTCACCAAGACCAACAGAGCCTGGCACACACGGGATTCAGAGGTCGCAGCTAGCACCTATACAGTTGGCATGTCAGCAGAGCAGCGAAGGAAAGAGGAGGAGCGCGACCAAGACATGGCGCACCTGAAAACACAGTTGGATCTCCTGACAAGGCACTTGACGTCAGGAAGTATAGAGAAGGTACAAGCTGTGGGTCCCCAAGGTATAGAGACTGAGGAAGCGAATTACTTGGGGGGTTTCCAGGCCAATGGCCAGGGAAACCAAGGTCGGAATTATCAGCGAGACAACCACTATGAGAAAAGTGGTTACAAAGAGCGTGACCAAGGAAACTGGAGGAACAACACCGATAGAGGTGGGTTGTATATACCACCTGGTAATCGGGATAAAGCTGGCAGCG
Source organism: Jaltomata sinuosa (assembly GCA_003996215.1). Taxonomy (NCBI): domain Eukaryota; kingdom Viridiplantae; phylum Streptophyta; class Magnoliopsida; order Solanales; family Solanaceae; genus Jaltomata; species Jaltomata sinuosa. The sequence goes on from QJPP01007254.1 coordinate 650,007, forward strand.
AGGCTGAGACGTCCAAACTTGAGAACATGATGGCAAAGATGCTGCTTAAGGTGGAATCGACTGACTCTGGGGTAAAGGCAATGCGGAATGAGCTATCAACATTGAGTCTGGTAGTGGAGTCACACTCAACCGCTATCAAGCAACTAGAGCAGCAAGTGGGTCACATCTCGGCATCTCTAAACCCAAGGAAAATAGGTACTTTGCCGAGCGACACCACTCATCCGAAGAATGATGCAAGCTGTATGGCGATCACCACAAGGAGCGGAAAAATATTACCGGAATCACATCCGGTAATTCATGCTCAAGGTGATATTGCGGATGATGAAGAGGCGGTAGAGGAGGAAACTCCAAAGCCCGCGGAGAAACGCAAGGAAGCTGAAAAGCTTCCAACTATGATGTTTCGACACCCACCCCCCTTCCCCCAGAGGTTGAAAAAGAAAGCTGACGATGGTAAGTTCCTGAATTTCATGACCATGCTGAAACAAATCTCAATAAACATACCATTGGTAGAAGCGCTGGAACAAATGCCCGGTTATGCCAAGTTCATGAAGGACTTGATTACAAAGAAGCGGACGGTAAGTTTTGAGCCGGAAGACAACCTCCATCACTGCAGCGCTATTTCCTCTAGATCGTTAGTGGAAAAGAAAGGAGATCCAGGTGCGTTCACTGTTCCATGTACCATCGGGAAGCTCAACTTCGGAAGAGCTATGTGTGATCTTGGTGCTAGCATCAATTTGATGCCGCTAGCAGTGTATGACAAATTGGGTTTGGGAGCTCCTAAACCAACGTCCATGAGAGTGATGATGGCGGACCGTTCGGTAAAGCGACCCGTAGGGATATTGTCTGATGTGCTGGTCAAGATTGGTAAGCTTATATTCCCGGCCGACTTTGTGATCTTGGATTGCGAAGTGGACTTCGAAGTTCCCATAATCTTGGGACGACCATTGCTAGCCACAGCAAGAGCATTGGTTGACATGGAGAAAAATGAACTGACCTTCCGATTGAACAATGAAGTGGTCAAGTTCGATGTGTATAAATTGATGAAGCAACCAAGTGACATGAGGGTGGTCGCAGTCATCAATGCCATTGAGGAACCTCCTGCGGATGTGCACCTTGAGGAGAAGGGTTTGGTCGAGACTCTAGCTGTTGTAAGAAGTATGGCGCGAGAGCGTAAACATGTAGAGGAAGGCGGTGAAATTCAATCTAGAAAACGAAAACACCGCAAGAGAATCTGCAAAGAAAGAGCGAAGAAGTTGTCGCGACTAGCGATGGAGCCGAAAGAGGAAGCTGGAACGCCACACTCCATCGAGTTCTCTTGTTTTGGAGACCCTGGCGGTCTCCAACATCATTCCGGAATTTGAATCATATCAACTTCACAGGTATTCCTTTATTCTCACCGTTTTTAGTTCATATGGATGTATTGGGGACAATGCATGAGTCTAAGTTGAGGGTGTTGGGAAACCTGTGAGTCACCACCGAGGGTTTTTGTTGCCGATTTCTTTTCCCTCCGGTGTGCTATCTAGTAGAACCGGCATGTTTAGGTTGTTAGTTTAAATTTTTTTTTTAGTGTCTATAGCAAAGCATGCGATTTCTTATCAAAGTAGCGCCCCTTAAAAATTTTCTGGTTTTAAGCTTATGTTGAAACAATTGACTGTCTGGATCCTTATATGTCATTGTGTGAATATGGTTAGAATGAGTATGCTTAAGCCGAGCGGTTGGTTGATGGTTGGTAGCGATATAGTTTCTTGGTGCTAAGAGTGTGTGAGATTAATTGTTATAAATTCTTACTCTGTGCATGCATCTAGAACTTGCCCGGTCTATATTGTTAAGTTTGAAGTTTGTTGCTTAGGAAAGGATCACAGGCTCTTTTTGTGTGCAGTCCACTTAACCTAAAAGACCGTCCAAATATAAATAATCCCTTGATCCCTGTTTGAGCCATAATTGACCTTGTTCTTTCAATAACCTGTCACCATTCCTGTTTAACTTTGAATCCCTATTTTGGCCCTGGTCCTTCCTTGGACATCGTGCACCTCAACGCAGGCAATCAGCCTAAGTTGGGGGTGGCTACTACAGAGGTGAATGATAAGAAAAAGATGATGGAGAAGATTGGTTTTTGAATAGAATGAAAATCCGGGTGTGCGCCTAAGAAAAGAAAAGAAAAAAATAAAAAAAAAATGAAACAAAAAGAATTGTCAATAAAGAGGCCGCACTTGTATCTAGAATCAAGGAAATAAAAAGGTGAATAAGGATGGATAAAGTGAAGTTATGTGGTGATAAGATGCAAATGGTTCCAAGGAGGGCTTAGTCACTAACCCCTAAATGTATCATACCTGCACCCGAAGCCTCATTACAAGCCTAAACAAGTCCTGTAGTGATCCTGAGTAGCTTTCTGAAGAACCAAAATAGAATAGTAAGGGCAAGCCTATGGTATCGCATGTGCATTGTGTGAAATCGTTGTGAGTGTGAGCGCTTACCTAGTCCCAAATCTTGTGTGTGGGATTTCTTTGTGGTGAGGGCACCAAGATGTCTATATTGTCGATTGATTGTTAGGATAGCTGCGTATGTGTATGCATAATATTCTATCATATCGGAATGACATGTTTGGATCCTTACAAGTTAGTGTTTCATACATACGTGTGCTACGAGGGAGCCTGATTTAATTGAATAAGTTTAGATTGACCATGAAGTGCTATAGACATGAGTTCGTGTTCTTAGTTGAGTCGTATTATTGTTTTATGTTATGTTGCTTGAGGACAAGCGAACGTTTTAAGTTGAGGGTGTTGATGTGACGCTAATTTACGTCACTTTCGACTCCTTTTTACTAAGAACAATCGTACGTTTTCAAGCAACCATTGTTGTTTTTGATGTTTTTATGTTGTATTTGTAGGAAATGGAAACAAACACGGAAACAGAAGAAAATACGCGAAAAACAACATTCTGCCTAAGAGTGACGGCCTGAGTGACGGCCTGTCACAAGTGTGATGGTCCGTCACTGGGACCGTCAACTTGAGGCAGTGTTGCTGCCAAGCAGTGACGGCCCAGGCGACGGTCCGTCACTGCCCTGACGGTCCGTCAAGCCTGGCCGTCACGCTTAGGCAGTAGCTTCAGGCGGCGACCCGCGTTTTGGGGATTCCTAGCCCGTTTTGGATTTGGTTTCTTTGGCTCCTATAAATACCCTATGTTAGGTTTATTTATTTTATTATTCACCCATTAGTCTAAAACACGTTTTAAGTATTTTTGAGAGCAAACAACACGGTTCATTTGTATTGAACTCGTGTTCTTGATTCTTTCGTGAGTTCTTGGTATTTTTTGCTCTTGGATATTGGAAGATTGATTGTTTCATTATATTGTAAGACTTTCTTCCCTTTATTATGAATACAACTATTTTCTCTTATTTATCGAGCATGAGTAACTAAAACTCCCGCAACTAGGGTTGTGGGAGCCATGGAAACGTAGCAATATAGATTTCGGGTAGCGTTGGGTTCGATATATGTATTGTCATGTTGTTAATCATTCAATTAGTCACGTTTTCTAGTGGTTGCAAACATTAGAACATGCCTAGGTTTAATTTGCTTGAGTAAAGAAGTTAAAACTGGGAAAACTTGATTAACGACAAGGATTCGAGACTACCAACTCTCGTCTTAAAGATTAATGCCGTAACTGGATTAGTCTACTTGATGTTAGGATTGAGAGCTAAAAAAAGCACATCTTTTTGAGATCGAAAGAAGATAAAAGGAAATTCGTTTATTTGGTCGAGAGACGTTTAGACGATACAATTGACGCAATCACATCATGACAAGCATATAGAAAGAACCCGGTTAAGCCTAGAATCGACATTGTTACAAAAGCCATGGTGAACACGTCCCTAGTTCATTCTCTCTTACTGATTATTCTCTTACATTATTGTTGCTTTTGTTTACGATTTGTTCACAAAACCCCCCTTTTTTATTTATCGGAAACAATTGACTACGAGTTACTTAATTCACTAAAGGCTTGATCTTCACCATATTCTCTGTGGGATTCGACCCCAACCTTGTTGGGTTCTTTACTTGACTACGATCGCTTACGCCTCGTTAATTTGAGGTGTAGTTTGAGTGTTATCACTCACCCTGTCCAACTCGGTGCTAATACTACTCCCAAAATATACATATAGCTCATATAATACTGGGCATATCTGATGCCAAAACTGTTCATACTGATGACATATCTGATGTCGAAACTGTTAATAACTGGTGACATATCTGATGTCAAAATTGTTTGAAAAGCAATAAGACATATCTGATGCCATGCAATTCAAATTCATAAATCTGAAGGCTTAGCTTAGCCATAATTCAAAACATGCTTTCCTTTCTAAATTCATACTTGAAGAATTTGACATACATTTTCATAAATACATAAAGGCCATGATATCTAATCATGCCATCTTTCTCTTGAAAACATGCAAATTCATGGATTCATGCTAAAAATCAACTTTCATGCTTGGGCTTTTAAAACCAATAAGAGAATCATAATCAAATCATGAATAATTAATAAGAAACCATGAATTTAACATAGAAACTGATTTCATAAACTTTCTCCAATTTTGATCAAAACCCTAATTTCATAAGTTCATAAGTCAACATAAGGATTAGGAATTTTGGGCACAAGGGTGAAAAGAACCCATTGTTAAAGACCCACATACCTTGGTGGAAGATTACCCACTTGATTTGGAAAAGATTAGGAGACTTGACTTGGAGCTTGGAGACTTGAAGCTTGAAGGAGAATTTACTCTTTGAGTGAAGAATGAGGAGCTTAAGATAGACTTAGGATAATATGGGTGAAAACCCTTCTAAAATTAGTCAAAATGACTTCACTTAGTAGACAATAGGGTGGAAAATGACCAAAATACCTCTGGGAATTAAATAGAGAAAAGCTGGAAAATCAGTCAACTTTCAGTGACCACGACTCAGTCTACGAGTCGTGGTCTGAATGACGGATCGTGCTTCTGAGTCATAGACTCTGACTGGGAAATTCATGTTGCGGAGTCATTTCTATGGGTCAACAGGATGGACCCGTAGAATGAATCATAAGTCGTCGATTGCTGTCATAGTTCTCAGGAGACTCAGTTGACTCCGGTCAAACCACGTTTAAACTACGATCCATTGTTCAAACGACGAGTCGTAGACTTGACTCGTAATATCTAGGAGGGACTTGGAAAAAAATTAATCCTCTGAAGGCAATCCACGAGTCAACTGGATGGACCCATCGTTCAAACGATGAGTCATCGTTTGGCTCGTTGTTCCTGGGAACACTGGCAGTCTGCATTTTGATTCCAAGAGTTCCTTCCACGAGTCGTGGTTCGAACCACGATCCGTGGTTGGAACTATAAACCCTAGAACATGAAAAATTTCTGGAGTTCTTAACTTAAATAGCTGGATACATTTCCAGGGTGTTACAATATCTCTCTCTTAAGATCATTCGTCCTCGAATGAAGGCTAAACAAGGGAAACTGAGGGGAAAACAGCCCAACCAAACATCAAAACATAGAAATCAAGGGAACACCATGAAAACTGAACTTCTCAACTTGAAAACATGATAACTAACTTCATAAAACATGGATGCATGCTAGGATCATAAGAGAAATCAGTGGAATAGGATCGGAGGGATATACTAAGGAGGAAACTAGTACCTAAAGCTGGAACTGATTCGGAAGGAAAAAGATGAGGGTATTTGGCCTTCATGGCCTCTTCTGGTTCCCAAGTAACACTATCTACAAGATGATTCCTCCAAAGGACTTTTATCGAAGCAACTTCTTTGTTCCTCAACCTCCGAATCTGACGATCAAGGATCTCTACGGAACCTCCTCGTAGGTGAGACTATCTTTCACCCCCACATCTTCCAAAGGGAAAATCAAGGTCAGATCACCAACACACTTCTTCAATAAGGAAATATGGAAAATTTGATGAACCACTTCCAACTCTGTTGGCAACTCCAGCTCATAAGCAACACTACTAACTCTCCTCGAAATCCGATAAGGACCTACAAAATGGGGACTAAGATTTCCTTTCTTGCCAAACTTTATCAAACCCTTTATGGGTGAAACCTTAAGGAAAACCCAATCATCAACTTCAAATTCCAACTCCCTTCTCCTCACATCCGCATAAGATTTTTGTTGACTCTGAGCGGTCTTCAACCTATCCCAAATAAGCTAAACTTTCTCCATGGTCTCATGAACCGAATCCGGACCAATCAAGGCTGCCTCACTAACCTTGATCCAACCAATAGGATATCTACACCTTCAGCCATAAAGGACCTCATACGGAGCCATCTGGATGCTAGAGTGAAAGCTGTTGTTGTAGGCAAACTCGATAAGATCAAGTGATCATACCAATTTCCTTTGAAATCAATCGCACATGCTCTTAACATATCCTCCAAAGTCTGAATAGTATGCTCTGCCTGGCCGTCTGTCTAAGGATGAAAAGTTGTGCTAAGCTTTACCCTGGTACCAAGACCTTTCTAAAACGACTTCCAAAACTGAGATGTAAACTGAGGGCCTCTATCAGAAATGATAGACAAAGGAACACCATGCAATCAGACTATCTCCCAAATGTAGAGTCTGGCATAATCATCCATTGTACCCATAGTCTTAATAGCCAAGAAATGGGATGACTTGGTCATCCGGTCAATGATCACCCAAATAGTGTCATGTTGCCTTCGAGTACGAGGCAAACCCATAATAAATTCCATATTGATTGCTTCCCATTTCCAAGCGGGAAGGTCAATATCTTGAAGCATACCACCTGGCCTTTGATGTTCCACCTTTACCTATTGACACTTGGGACACTTAGCCACAAACCCGTCTATGTCCTTCTTCATACCATTCCACCAAAAGACTTCCCGTAGGTCATGGTACATCTTAGTGGCACCCGGGTGAATGGAATATCTAGAACTGTGAGCCTCGGACAAAATTTATTATCTCAACCCATCAACATCTGGCACACATAAGCGACCTTGATAACGAAGCACACCATCTCTCCCTTGGGAGAAAACCTCAACCCTTTGCTAAAGAACTGCACCCTTAAGCTGAAGTAGAACGGGATCTTGGTCTTGCTTGGCTTTCATCTCAGCCACCAAAGATGATTCGGCACCATTAGTCATAATTACACCACCGTCGGTCGAGTCCATAAGGCGAACTCCTAGTCGAGCAAGCCTATGAACTTCTTTAACCAATTACTTCTTTCCCTCATCAATAGAAGTTACACTTCCCATGGACAACCTACTCAAAGCATCCTCCATAATATTGGCCTTACCTGGATGGTAAAGCACACTCATATCATAATCCTTAAGGAGCTCAAGCCATCTCCTTTGTCGCAAATTCAATTCCTTTTAAGTGAACACATATTAAAGACTCTTATGATCGGTGAAAACATCCACATGCACCCCATACAAGTAATGTCTCCAAATTTTCAAAGCAAAGACCACGGCTGCTAACTCAAGATTATGAGTAGGATAGTTCTTCTCATGAGTCTTAAGCTGTCTAGAAGCATAAGCAATCACCTTACCACGCTGCATCAAAACACAACCCAAACCAATCCTAGAAGCATCACAATACATAACAAAATCATCTAAGCCCTCGGGTAGAGCTAACACTGGAGCAGTGGTCAATCTATTCTTCAACTCCTAAAAACTCTTCTCACATGAATTAGACCACTAAAATTTTACCTTTTTCTAGGTCAATCGAGTCAAGGGCGAAGCAATGGAAGAGAAACCTTCCACAAACCTCCTGTAGTAACCAGCCAAACCTAAAAAACGCCTAATATAAGACGGAGAAGTAGGTCTAGGCCAGTTCTTTACTGCCTCTATCATCTGAGAATCAACCCAAATACCATCTTTAGTCACAATATGACCCAGAAAAGCAACAGACTGCATCCAAAACTCACACTTGCTAAACTTAGCAAACAACTGCCTATCCTTGAGAGTTTGCAACACAACCTTCAAGTGATCCGCATACTCCTCCTCACTCCGAGAGTAGATAAGAATATCATCAATGAAAACAATCACAAACATATCCAAATACTTTTTGAACACACGGTTCATCAAATCTATAAAAGCTGCAGGAGCATTTTTTAGACCAAAAGACATCACAACAAACTCATAATGACCATACCGAGTCCTGAAGGCTGTTTTCAGGATATCACATTCCCAAACTTGAAGCTGATGATAACCTGATCTAAGGTCAAATTTTGAGAAGAAACAAGCACCCTAAAGCTGATCGAACAAGTTATCAATCCTAGGAATGGGATACTTGTTCTTGATTGTGACCTTGTTCAATTGGCGGTAATCAATACACATTCTAAGAGATCCATCCTTCTTCCGAACAAACAAAACTGGGCACCCTAAGGAGAGATACTGGGCCTGATAACCCTTATCAAGCAAGTCCTTCAACTGATCTTTCAACTCTTTGAGTTCTGCGGGGGCCATTCTATAGGGAGGAATAAAGATAGGATTCGTAGTCAGAAGAAGATCTATCCCAAAGTCAATTTTCTGCTCGGGATGGACTCCGAGAAAATCATCGAGAAACACTTCTGGGAATTCGTTCACAATAGGAACATACTAAATAGTCCAGGTCTCGGACTTCGTGTTCACAACCCGAATTATATGATAGATATAACCTTTAGAAATCATCTTCCTAGCCTTAAGATAAGATATGAAATGACCTTTCAAAGAAGAGGGACTACCTTTCCATACTTGGACAGGTTCATTAGTAAACTTGAAACTAACCACACGAGTGCAGCAATCAACTGAGGCATAACATGCATACAACCAGTCCATACCAAGAATAATATCAAAATCAGTCATCTCCAACTCTACTAGATCTGCAGAAGTGACTCTATGAAGGACTGAGATAGGGCAATTTTAGTAGACTCTTTCGGCTAGGACTGACTCACCAACAAGAGTAGAAACATGAAAGGGTTCTAAAAGCAATTCAGGATGAACCTCGAACTTACAAGCCACATAAGGAGTTACAAAAGACAAAGAGGCACCGGGGTCTAACAAAGCAAATACATCATGAGAAAAGACTTTCAAGATATCGGTAACCATATCTAGAGAACTCTCCTGATCCTAGCAGGAGGACATAACATAAAGATGGTTCTGACGCTGACCACCAGAACTAGAAGTTGCACCTTGCTGGGCTTGTCTACCACCTGAAGCTGCTGGGGTAGACTGAGTCCTACCACCTCCTTGCCCCTTCTTAGCCAAAGGGCGATCTCTGATATGGTGCCCACTCTGACCACACCCAAAACAACCCTCTCTACCATCCAAACACTCACCGGGGTGAGTCTTCCCACATTAACAAAAGTTAGGTAGGAAGATCCCTTAGCAATACTACCTTGAGACTGGGAATAGGAACCAGATACTCTACAACCCTAATCATAACATGGCTTCTGAGCCTGAGTAGGAGCACTAGCAGAAGAATGAACGGATCCTGATGACTTCTTATGGAAAGAAGAGCGATGTGCACCTCCTGACCTGTGATGACCAAAACCTGATCCCTAAGATCTAACCCTCTTGTTCTCCCTTGCTATCTCCCTAAGCTTATCACCCTCAATCTGATGGGCATGAGTCATGAGTCGGGAAATGTTCATATCACTCAACAACAAAGCAAACCTACACTCTTTCTTCACCACATCAGAAACCCCATATATGAACTTGCTCATTTGATCATGTGGGTCTGCTACCATAGAGGGAGCATACCTAGACAACTGAGTGAAATTCAAACTATACTCTTGCACTGATATCAAACCCTGCCTCAAGTTCACAATTCCTCCACCTTCGCTTGTCTCAACTCATGGGGAAAGAACCTATCCAGAAAGGCTCTCTCAAAACATTCCCAAGTCATGGGGATCGCATCTCTCACCCTAGCCTCCTTTCATTGCGTGAACCAAATATGAGCCACATCCTTGAGTTGATAGGATGCAAGCTCAACACAATCAACCCCAACCACTTGCATAACCTCGAAGATCTTCTTCACTTCATCAATAAATTTGAGCGGGTCCTCACTCACTTTCGAACCCTAAAACTCCGGTGGGTTCATATGGATAAAGTCACAAACTAGGGCCGCTACCCCTCATTGAGGATGGATAGGGGTAGGAGCCTGCTGATTTGCTTGGGTAGACAAAGTCTGGGCTAGCAAGTGAATAACATTTCTAAACTCATCATTCATGACATCGGGAACCGAAACTTGAGGAGCAATATTCTGAGCGGCTCGGGGAGGCATAGCACGCGAGGAGGCATGGTCTGAAATGCATAAGATAAGGATTAGAGGAACATTAAAGTTAAGCTCTATCGCACGACATGATCACAAAATTTTCCTAAAACATCCCATAGTTTCCATCTCATATGTGTGGCACGCTTCACACACATGAAAAAGACTCTACTCGATGCGGCTTTCATACATCCTAGGACTTATAAACCCGAGGCTATGATACCAAGTTTGTCACACCCCGAGGTTACCCCCTAGACATAACATGTGACTTGGGACCACAAGTTCCCCAAGCTAACCCTTGGTCATAGCATTCTCAAGCATAACAAAAGATAAGCGGAAGCAATTGTAGATAAAGACTCAGAATATCATAAATAGAAAGTCAAATCAAGAGATACAATCATCCAATGAAACCCCACAACACTGTGTCTAAAAAGCCTCTACAACTAGCATAAGGAGTTGATGGGATAATTCCCCAAATAACTCAATAATCTGGAAGGAAAGGAAGCATAGAAAATTAGAATAAAGTATAGTCCTCGAACAATGAGGACTCACCAAAGTTGATCGTGAGTGGCTGGGAACTCTAGCCACGTATCTGTGAAGGGATACTTGAATCTGCATCATCAAAAGATGCAGCGCAATATGCGTTAGTACTATGGAATGTACTAAGTATGTGAGCAATGCATGAACATGATGAACACATGCTGAGTATACTTAAATAACTGAAATCATGATTTTAAAGATAAACTGAGCACAATGACTAATACTTTCTATAAGTTGAACATAATCATAAGTAATAAGTCTAAAATCTGAATAAGAGTCAAATGCAAGTTTTAAAAGCATAAACTGTTTTCTGTGGGAGGTTATCTAACCGACATAGACCATGTGAGCTACATGAAATTCAATGTATCCGCCCCATCGAGAGGACCCAATATACCTTGCCAGGGTATAAAGGCATTACTGTGGCGTGATCACTAAATACTGATGCCCAACAGAGGAGACTTAAAACCTACGGGGGAACGTAGTTCTGGGACCTTTTTGGGTACTCTCACCCTGTCCAACTCGGTGCTAATACTACTCCCAAAACATACATATAGCTTATATAATACTGGGCATATCTGATGCCAAAACTGTTCATACTGATGACATATTTGATGTCAAAACTGTTCATAACTGGCGATATATCTGATGTCAAAACTGTTTGAAAAGCAATAAGACATATATGATGCCATGCAATTCAAATTCATAAATCTGAAGGCTTAGCTTAGCCATAATTCAAAAAACATGCTTTCCTTTCTAAAGTCATACTTGAAGAATTTGGCATACATTTTCATAAATACATAAAGGCCATGATATCTAATCATGCCATCTTTCTCTTGAAAACATGCAAATTCATGGATTCATGCTAAAAATCAACTTTCATGCTTGGTCTTTTAAAACCATTAAGAGAATCATAATCAAACCATGAATAATCAATAAGAAACCATGAATTTAACATGGAAACTAATTTCATAAACTTTCTCCAATTTTGATCAAAACCCTAATTTCATAAGTTCATAATTCAACATAAGGATTGGGGATTTTGGGCACAAGGGTGAAAAGAACTCATTGTTAAAGACCCACATACCTTGGTGGAAGATTACCCACTTGATTAGGAAAAGATTAGGAGACTTAACTTGGAGCTTGGAGACTTGAAGCTTGAAGGAGAATTTCTTATTTGAGTGAAGAATGAGGAGCTTAAGATAGACTTAGGATAATATGGGTGAAAAACTTTCTAAAAGTAGTCAAAACGACTTCACTTAGTAGACAATAGGGAGGGAAATAACCAAAATGCCCCTAGGAATTAAATAGAGAAAAGCTGGAAAATCAGTCAACTTTCAGTGACCACGACTCAGTCTACGAGTCGTGGTCTGAATGATGGATCATACTTCTGTGTTGTAGACTCTGACTGAGAAATTCATATTGCGGAGTCATTTCTATGGGTCAACAGGACGGATCCGTAGAATGAATCATGAGTCATCGATTGGTGTCGTAGTTCTCAAGAGACTTAGTTGACTTTGGTCAAACCACGAGTCAAACTACGATCTGCCGTTCAAATGATGAGTTGTAGACTTGACTCGTAATCTCTGGGAGGGACTTGGGAAAAAATCAATCCTCTGAAGGCAATCCACGAGTCAACTGGACGGACCCGTCGTTCAAACGATGAGTCGTCATTTGGCTCGTGGTTCCTGGGAACACTGTCAGTGTGCATTTTGATTCCACGAGTTACTTCCAAGAGTCATGGTTTTAACCACTATCCGTGGTTGGACCCGTAAACCCTGGAACATGAAAATTTATGGAGTTCTTAACTTAAATAGCTGGATACATTTTCGGGGTGTTACATAAGCCCCTTTGAGCCTTAAGCCTATTTCTTTGACTAGCCACATGTTTAGCCTATCCCTTTTATTTGATTACCCTGTATTAATTTGATCCAAAGAGTCCCTAATGCACTTTGTAGTTGAAAGACTTAAAGGAAGAAGGGAACAAAAGAGAAAAGGTAAAAAGATAGAGAGAGGTTGTTGTGGTAAGAATAAGAATTAGATGTGGTGCTCTTGTGAAAAATAATTTATATATTGGTAGTAAGGAGAGGAAAAACAAATAAAAAAAAAGTTTAGAAAAATCTCCTCTATACCAATGAGTGAATGAAGGTTAAGGGAAATAAACCAAAAGAAAAATGGGGAGTTTGAAGCGAAACATGAACATAAGTTGAAGTTGAGGTGATATAAGGAAAAGAGTGAAAAATTTAAAGTGGGTATTTTAAAGTGCATAGGAAAAGTAGTCACTATTCACGAAAGTGTTCCTACCCGTCCCTTAGCCAACATTACAACCTGTAAAAGTTCTTTTGATCCTATAATTTTGATGCTTTGTTAATAGAGTATTACACTAAGGGCAAGCCTATGGTATGTCTTGTATGCATGAACTTTCTTTGAGAGAGTGAGCGAATTTGTTATCTATATGCCTCAATTCGAATATGTATGCATGATGTAAGCAAGGGGCATCTCTCTTAAATGTTAAGGAACAAAATGTTGACAATTTGGTGTAATAATGATGGCTATATTCACACATGATCATGTTGGCCTTATTTTTCATGAAGAGTCAGTTTTAGAGGTTGTGTGATTTCAATGAAGGGTCTGTAAAAATATGATTGATGTATGCATGTTGAGTGGATTATGGGTCATGATTAAACTGTCTAGGTAACTTGGGTGTGAGTAGACCTGTTTAATTGATATCTTAAGATGTGAATTTTAATAGGTGTGTCATAATTTGTTCGAGGACAAACAAAGGTTTAAGTGTGGGGTAGTGATCTTGGGCGTATTTATACGCCCGCTTGCCTTATTTACCCATATTTTAGCCTTGTTTCGAGGGCAAAAGTCATGTATATCCTTATGATTATTTGTATTTTCATGGTGGTAAGCTAATATATGTGATTAGATGCTTTGTAGGGAGAATGTGGAGAAAAACAACCCATGAGAGCTAAAACGGAAAGCATAAAGGCATTGGAAAGGAGTTAGCAACATTCCGGGAGAAAAAGAGAGCAAAAGAAGAAACTCTGGGCGGTGGCGTATTACTGGTGCGCCACCCCAGCCCCCAAACTACTGAGGGGTGTGGCTGGCGCATCGGTGGCGCGTCACCGCAGCCCCAAACCCGGAAATTTTCCAACTTTTTTCTACTCCAAATCCAAGTAGGAAAAGGGGTTATTTTCCTCCTACTCTATAAATACATCTCAAATCATGATTTTTACCCAACTTTTGACCTACGAAGAGCTAGGATCCGCCGTAGAGGACAGGGAATATTGATTTCATCTTTTCTTCTCCTTTATTATATATTTTTACATTTTTCATTAGATGAATTATTGTAATTGCTCCATGTCTATGTGGAGTTAAACTTCTCGTTCTAGGACTATGGTAGCTAACTACATGATTGTTTAGTAGATGATTGATTTGATTATTTTTTTATCATATTAGTTGTTCTTATGTTCTTGTGCTTACTATTTTAATGCTTCGCGACCATTAAAATAAATCTTTAATCTCTTTGTGAACTCGGAAGAAGAATCATTGAGATAGAATGAAGAATAAAAGGAGCAAGGCCTCTCTTTTGTAATGTAAAGGGTAGGTTAGCGACTAAGATATAAATATACCTAGAACACCTTGTTTGGTTTATACGAAAAGATATATAAAAGCATTCAGAATAAGATGTCATATCCCCGCTCAATGATGTAGTTGTGATGCTATTCTGGATAGGCAACTAGAGGCTCGAAAGACCATAGTTGTAAAATCAACCCTTAAATCAACAACTAGATAAACAAACAAGTCGATGAAATTGCTTATTAACCATGATTATTAGCAGATCCATAGTCCTAGATCAATTTTATCACATTGATTACGTGAAAATCTGCTCTTTGTTTGGTTAATTGTTCATTAGTTAACTTCTTCTTTTTATTTCTAGATTAGTTAAGAATAAATTCACCTTTGGATGTTTACGCTGGAATAAATAATTAGAACTAGTTTAATTTAGTAAAATAGTTAATTGACAAGTCCCTGTGGGTACGATATCTGGACTTACAATCCTATATTACTTGTACGACCATGTACACTTGCTTGTGCGTTAGGACGTAACATATACTTTTAGGATTAGGGTACTTATGATCATTGTTAATGAAATTGTTATGACATAAATGAGCAAATCTGAAAATAGAGAAAATAAAAAATACAAAATTTAATGTGGAAAAAGTCTTCAAATCGAGGGTAACAATCACAGAATCACAAAGACTCAAATAGCTCCACTATAATAATAAGAGGGTTACAAATATTCTCCAAAAATAGCTACACAACAACTGCCATACACGGAGAAGCAATAGTTACACCAATAAAATAAATCAAGAGAAATCATTCAAAATAGAGTTTCTATTCGGGACTCAAAATCGGATGTTGTTGACCTCCAAATTTGATCTTTATTGTTCAAATCAAACACCAAGATGTTAGGAGCACTCAGTCAAAATTTTAGCCTGATCCAACGGTGAACAAATCAGCAGACGTGATTTGAAGATGGTTGATCAAAGAGTAAAACTATAGCAAAAAGAACCCTTTTCTTCTCTCTTGGTGAAAGCTCTCTCAAAAATTTCTCTTATGTGCTATTGTCTTTCAAAGACAAATACCAATGAATATTCAATAATTCTCTCAAGTTGTTCTATTTATAGATAATGACTGATGCTTTCCGCAAAACCAAAACCAACTCCAAATAGGAATAAAAGTTCGTATCGTATTCCAAATAGAATTGAAAATCAAAAGAGAATAGGACTAAGCCATGGGCCTTTGGTTGGAACATGGGCCATAGCCCAAAAAACTTCCCCTCCAGGCAAGGGGACAAATGGATCTTTAAGTGTAGGAACTCTGGAAAGGCTTTATGCTTGTTGAAATTGTACAAAACTCATTCTTATAAGCAATTACCATTTTTGTTAGCATATAAGAAGGATTGTCACCAATAATGCCATCATGTCTTTCTTCCCAGCAGCGCTGGAACCGCTTTCATGCGTCTTGGTTGTTGGTGGAGAAGAAAAGCTGGTTGTTGGTGGAGAAGAAAAGCTGCCTGAAAACAAAGATTTTATTTTCAATAGTTTCAAAGGCTTGAAGGAGCATAGCTATATCTTCTCAACCCCAAAATCTAGACTTGCAACTAAGCCTAGAACCATATGAATAGAAAATATTTTTACAACATGAGAGAAATTTTTATCAAAGTTAATTTCCTTCCTCTGGCCAAATTCTTTGACAACTAACCTCGCTTTATACCTAGGCGCAGAGGTATGTTGATCTTGCTTCACTATGAAAATTCATTTGTTCGATAAAGCTCTCTTACCTTTCTGTAATTCTACCAACTCGTATGTGTCATTTTCATGGCTTTATCATAATCTGAAGGTTCTCCTATGTCAGTCAAAAGTACACACTCATTAGGAAAATAACGTGTTAATTTTTGCTTCTCCTTAGTAGATCTTCTATGAGAGATTTTTAAAGCATCCAAAGTATTAATCTTAGCAGGAGTGTAACACCTCAGAATTCGAATCAGCTTTTAAACTTAAAATCTCTGCAAAATTCAGAACTTTCAGGAATCACGAGTCAAGTCCACTAGCTGTAGATAGAACCATGAGTCGTGGAAATGACTTGTGAAACTAGTCATGCAGACCATCCTCAGGTCTGAGAACCATAAGCTAGTTTCATGGTTCGTGGATGGTTCCACGAGTCGTGGAACCAACTCGTGGACCGCAGACAAAGAGTAGCCTATTTTCCAGTAACCACGGATGGTTTCTACGACTCGTGGATGGTTTCATATCCTGTTATCTCGTGAAAATGATCCACAACTTGAAATTTTGGCTCAGGAACCACGACTCCAATCCACGAAACGTGGTTCCTTCTACGATCTGTGGAAAGGGTTCGTGGGACCTGAAGCCGAGATTTTAAGTCTATATTTTTAGCTTTTATTCAGGAGTATTTTTTTAATTACCCACCCTTTTAACTCCTAAATGAGGTCATTTTGTACAATTTTAGAAGGGTTTTAACTTCACTTAGCCTAAGTTCCTTCCCTTAAGCTCTCATTCAATCCAAAAGGGGAAAAAGTCTCCTTCTCTCAAACTCTAAGCTCCAATCTAAGGATTCATCTTCAAGCCTCCATTCTCCTCATCTAAGGTTTAGAAAGTTTCAAATCAGGTATGTGGATATTTAATAAGGGACTCTTCCACCGTTATGCCCAAAATCCCCAAATTTTATATGGATATTAATGAATTCCAAATTAGGGTTCTTACCCAATTCTTATGGGCTTTTATACAAATTGTTTTCTCATGAATCTATTATGAAATCTAATACTAAATTTTATGATTTTGCATGGGTTTTTATAAGTGAACTCCTATTTCATGAATTGAAGGCTAAGTATAGCCAATTTTGCATGCATGAATTGATTTAAGTAAATTGGGGCATTTGATAACATAATTTCATGGACTTCAAGCAAGTGCATGCCTAGTTCCTATGTTTTATGAAAGTACATATTATTATGAAATTGAACTAGGGCCATGCAAGTTTTCAAGTTATGAATTATTATGCAAGACAGAACACCCGATGTACCATTAATGCTCATGAATCATTTTCTAAAACAAGGTTCACGAGTAGTATGAAGATCCGGGTTATGAAAATATTTATGAATAAGCTTTGACATCCAGATATGTCACATGTATATGAGCCTCATGTTATTTTTTGGGAGTAGTATTTAGCATCGAGCAATGAGGATTTCAGATAACCCAAATCCAAAACTACGTTACCACCGTAGGTTACTCTCCGTGGCTTATGATATGATCCTTATGACATGGTTCTATCCTTGTCTAGTTAGGACAACCTTTTTTAGTGTGGGTGCATGACACTGGACTCCATGTAGATCAGCATGGTTTATGTCGGTTAAGAGAAACTCTCGTATGGCTATTTCCAATCTATGAAGTTATATGATATTTTACCTTGGAACTTGGTTTCTATTTCATGTCTTAAGTTTAAATCCCGGTATTTACTCATGCTTTCTCTTAAGGTGCATGATCTCAGTTTTAAGCATGTTTTAAGTATGTTTTTTATCATGTTATTGCATAAACTCACATACTCAGTACATCCTATAGTACTGGCGCATATTCTTGCGATGTATCCTTCGATGATGCAGATACATGTTCCTACCCTCATACTCGTGGCTAGGCATCATCGGAGATCCATCTTCTGTTGGTGAGTCCTCATTATTTGAGGACTAGTGCTAGACTTATTCTTATCATGTTCTTCTTTCAGATTTCTGAGTTAGCTAGGGTCTTGTCCTAGCAACTTTATTTGTCAGTTTAGAGGCTCCAGACATAGCTAGATGTTTGCATCCTGTATTTTCGGATTTTGTATTCTTAGACCCTTATATTATATAAACATGGTTGCTTATTTCTAGTAGTTATGCTTTCACTATATTCCTTTGTGTATGCTTAAGGTATACTATGACCAAAGGTTAACTTGGGGCACTTGTGGTCTCGAGTCCCGTGTTACACCTAGGGGGTAGCCTCGGGGCCTGACAAACTTGGTATCAGAGCAAAGTTCTAGGGTGTCTGAATGCTGCATCGAGTAGAGTCTCTTTCATATGTCTGAAGCATACCACACTTATGAGAGGGAAGCTGTGAGGTGTCTTAGGAAAAACTTCACTTCTTTCATGGTCAATATCATGCGATAGAGTTTAACTTTATTTCTCCTCTAATCCATTCTTGTTACGTTTCAGATTATGCCTCCTTGCCATGCCATGCCTCGTAGAGCCACCTGAAATGTTGATCCTCTGATTCCAGACCCCGAGGTTACAAATGCAGAGTTCCATAATGCTATTTATATGCTAGCTCAGACTATGGCCACTCAGGCTAATCAGCAGGTTCCTATCCGCATCCACCTTCAAGCTGGAGTTGCATCTCGAGTTCGGGACTTCATTCGCATGAACCCGCCTGAGTTTTGGGGTGTGAAAGTTGGTGAGGATCTGCAAAATTTCATGGATGAGGTAAAGAAGATCTTTGGTGTGATGCAAGTTATTAGTGTCAAGGGTGTCGAGCAAGCTTCCTATCAGCTTTAGGATGTAGCTCATATTTGGTGCACTCAGTGGAAGAATGATAGGGCTAAGGATGTGGTCCCTAGTACTTGAGAATGCTTTGAGAGGGCTTTTCTTAATCGGTTCTTCCCTAGGGAGTTGAGGGAGGCCAAGGCCAAAGAGTTCATGAATTTGAGGCAATGATCTATGTCAGTTCGGGAGTATGGGTTGAAGTTCACTCAGCTTTCTAGGTATGATCCTTTTATGATGGTTGATCCGAGGGATCATATGATCAAGTTCATTTATGGTGTGTCAGATTTTGTGAAGAAGGAGTGCAGGTCCGCTATGCTTTTGGGTGACATGGATATTTCTAGACTTATGACTCATGCTCACCAAATTGAGGGAGATAAGTTGAGGGAAATGGCAAGAGATAACAAGAGGGTCAGATCAGAGGGTTCGGATCTTAGCCATCAAAAGTATGGAGGCGGACACCATTTTTCATTTTAGAAGAGGTCATCAAGACCCGTACACTCTTCAGCTAGTTCTCCCACTCAGGTCCCCAGGCCTTGTCATGATCAGTCAAGTAGATGATCGGGTTCGCAGTCTCAGGGAAGTGTTGCAAAGGGATCTTCCTACCCTCTTTGCAACAAGTGTGGGAAGAATCACCTGGGAAAGTGTCATTATGGCACAAGTGGATGCTTTGGGTATGGACAGGTTGGACACATGATTAAGGATTTCCCTTCAGCCAAGAAGGGGACAGGAAGGTGGTAGGACTCAGTCTGCTCCAACAGCCCCAGGTGGTCGACCGGCCCAACAGAGTGTTACTTCTAGTTCAGGTGGTGGTCAGTGCTAGAACCGCCTTTATGCCATATCTTCTCGCCAGGACCAGGAGAGCTCCCCAGACATTGTTACTGGTATGTTGAAAGTATTCTCTTTTTATGTGTATGCTTTATTGGACCTCGGTGCCTCCTTATCTTTTGTGACCCCTTATGTTGCTTGCAAGTTTGAAATTTGCCCTGAACAGCTTTTAGAACCCTTTTGTGTTTCTACTTTTGTTGGTGAGTCAGTTCTAGAAAGAATTTATCAAAATTTCCCTATCTCAATCCTTCATAGATCAGCGGATCTAGTTGAGTTGGAGATGACTGACTTTGATGTTATTCTTAGTATAGATTAGTTGTGTGCATGTTATGCCTCAGTTGATTGTCGTACTAGAGTTGTTAGTTTCAAGTTTCCGAATGAACCTGTCTTAGAGTGGCAAGGTAGTCTGCCATCCTCGAAGGTTTATTTCATGTCTTATCTCAAGGTTAGGAAAATGATTTCTAAGGGCATGTTTATCATATAGTTCAAGTTATGGACACAGAGTCCAAAACCCTATCCCTCCGATCAGTTCCTATTGTGAATGAATTTCCTGAGGTGTTTCTCGAGGATTTGCCCAGAATCCCTCTTGAGCGGGAGATCAACTTTTGAATAGATCTTTTCCCAGATATGCATCCTATCTCTATTCCTTCCTATAGGATGCTCCAGCGGAGCTTAAGGAATTGAAAGATCAGTTGAAAGACCTTCTGGATAAGGGTTTTATCAGGCCCAACATCTTTTCATGGGGTGCCCCAGTTTTATTCATACAAAAGAAAGATGGTTTTCTCAGAATGTGTATCGACTATCGTCAGTCGAACAAGGTCACAATCAAGAATAAGTATCCCATTCCTAAGATTGATGACTTGTTTGATTAGCTTTAGGGTGCCAGTTATTTCTCCAAGATTGACCTTAGATCCGGTTATCATCAGCTTCATGTTTGAGAGTGTGACATTCTGAAAATAGCCTTCAGAACTCGGTATGGTCGTTATGAATTTGTGGTTATGTCATTTGGACTGATAAATGCTCTTGCATCTTTTATGGATTTAATGAACAACATGTTCAAATAGTATTTGGATACGTTTGTAATTGTCTTCATTGATGATATTCTTATCTATTCTCGGATTAAGGAGGAGCATGCAGACCATTTGAGAGTTGTGTTGCAAACTCTCAAGTATCGACAGTTATTTGCTTAATTCAGCAAATGTGAGTTTTGGATGCAGTATGTTGTTTTTTTAGGTCATGTTGTGACTAGAGATGGTATTCGAGTTGATTCGCAGAAAGTAGAGACAGTAAAGAACTGGCCTAGACCCACTTCTCTGTTGGGTATTAGGAGTTTTTTAGGTTTGGCTGGTTATTTTAGGAGATTTGTGGAATGGTTTTCTTCCATCGCTGCCCCATTGACTCGGTTGAATCAGAAAAAGGTTAAAGTTTAGTGGTCTGACCTATGTGAGAAGAACTTTGAAGAATTGAAGACTAGGTTGAGCACAGCCCCAGTGTTGACTCTACCCGAGGGCTCAAATGACTTTGTTGTGTATTATGATTCTTCTAGGATTGGTTTGGGTTGTGTTTTAATACAGCGTGGTAAGGTGATTACTTATACTTCTAGACAGCTTAAGATTCATGAGAAGAACTACCCTACCATGATCTTGAGTTTGCGGCCATGATTTTTGCTTTAAAAAATTTGGAGACACTACTTGTATGGTGTCCATGTGGATGTGTTCACCGATCATAAGAGTCTTCAGTATGTGTTCACTCAAAAGGAATTGAATCTTCATCAGAGGAGATGGCTTGAGCTTCTTAAGGATTATGATATGAGTATGCTTTACCATCTGGGTAAGGCCAATGTCGTGGTGGATGCACTTAGTAGGTTGTCTATGGGTAGTGTGTCTTCGATTGAGGAATTTGGAATCCATGAATATCCATATAAAATTTGGGGGTTTTGGGCATAAGGGTGGAAGAATCCCTTATTGAATACCCACATACCTGATTTGAAACTTTCTAAACCTTAGATAAGGAGAATGGAGGCTTGAAGATGAATCCATAGATTGGAGCTTGGAGTTTGAGAGAAGGGGACCTTTTTCCCCTTTTGGATTGAATGAGATCTTAAGGGAAGGAACTTAGGCTAAGTGAAGTTAAAACTCTTCTAAAATTGTCCAAAATGACCTCATTTAGGAGTTAAAAGGGTGGATAATTACAAAAATACTCCATGATAAAAGCTAAAAAAAACAGACTTAAAATCTCGGCTTCAAGTCCCACGGACCCTTTCCATGGACCGTAAAAGGAACCACGGTTCATGGATTGGAGTCGTGGTTCCTGAGACAAAATTTCAAGTTGCGGATCTATTTTCACGAGATAACAGGATGACTCGTGGAACCATCCACGAGTCGTAGAAACCATCTGTGGTTACTGGGGAGCAGGCTACTCTATGTTTGAGTTCCATGACTTAAACATGAGGATGGTCTAGAGGACTGGTTTCACGAATAACTTCCACGACTCATGGTTCCCTCCACAGCTCGTGGACTTGACTCGTTATTCCTGAAAGTTCTGAATTTTACAGAGATTCTAAGTTTAAAAGTTGATTCGAATTCTGGGGTGTTACAATATCTCCCCCTTGGAATCATTCATCCTTGAATGAAGACTAAGGAAAATTGGAGAGAAAACATCCCAACCAAGCAACAAAACATGAAACTCAAGGATAAACACGAAAAGTGAGCTTTTTAACTTAAAACATGACTGAACTAACTTCAAAAAACATGAATGCATGCTAGGATCATGAGAGAAGCTAATGGATTAGGATCTGATAGATTAACTAAGGAGGAAAATATTACCTCACGCTGAAACTGGATCGGAAATAAAGAGATGAGGGTACTTGGATTTCATGGCTGCTTCTGCTTTCAAAGTAGCTGCCTCAACTAATTGATTCCTCCAAAGGACTTTCACCGAAGCGCCTTCGTTGTTTCTCAACCTCCAAACCTGACGATCAAGGATCTCCATGGGAACTTCCTCATATGTAAGTTTATCCTTCACACTCACATCCTCCAAAGGAACAATAAAGGTTGGATCACCAACACACTTCTTCAACAATGAAATATGGAAAACCGGATGAACCGCTTCTAAATCTGTTGGCAACTCCGACTCATAAGCAACACTACCAACTCTCCTCAAAATCATGTAGGGACCTACACAGCGGGGACTAAGTTTCCCTTTCTTACCAAACCTTATCACACCCTTTATAGGTGGCACCTTCAGATATACCCAATCGTCAACCTCAAACTCCAACTCTCTTCTCCTCACATCTGCATATGATTTCTGTCAACTCTGAGCGGTCTTCAACCTCTCCCTACTGATCTAAACTTTCTCCATAGTATCATGAACCAAATCTGGACCAATCAAAGCTACCTCACCTACCTCAAACCAACCAATAGGAGATCTAAAACTCGGACCATAAAGTGCCTCATAGGGAGCCATCTGGATGCTAGAATGGAAACTGTTGTTGTAGGCAAACTCGATAAGAGGTAAGTGATCATCCCAACTTCCTTTGAAATCAATCACACAATATCTCAACATATTCTCCAAAGTCTAAACAGTACGCTCTGCCTAGCCATCCGTTTGTGGGTGAAAAGTTGTGCTAAGCTTAACCTTAATACCAAAACCTTTCTGAAATGACCTCAAAAACTGGGATGTAAACTGAGGAACCCTATCTGAAATGATAGACAATGGAACACCATGCAATCTGACTATCTCCTGAATATAGAGTCTGGCATAATCCTCTGCTGAATCTGTAGTTTTGACAGCTAAGAAGTGGGCTGATTTAGTCATCCTGTCGACAATCACCCAAATAGAATCATGTTGCATTCGAGGACGAGGCAAACCTATGATGAAATCCATATTGAACGCTTCCTACTTCCAAGTAGGAAGATCAATATCCTGAGTCATACGCTGATGATCTACCCTCACTTGCTGACAGTTGGGACACTTAGCCACAAAACATGCTATGTCCCTCTTCATGCCATTCCACCAATAGACATCCCATAGGTCATAGTACATCTTGGTGGCACTGAGGTGAATGGAATACCTGGAGCTATGAACCTTTGTCAAAATCCACTGTCTCAACCCATCTACATTAGGAACACACAATCGACCCTGATATAGAAGCACACCATCTCCCCCTTGGGAGAAAACCTCAACCCTTCGTTGATGGACTGCACCTTCAACTGGTGCAAAATAGGATCACTGTCTTGCTTTTCTTTCACTTCAGCTACCCAGGATGATCCGGACCCATTCTGAACAATAACACCACCATCTGTCGAATCCATAAGGTGAACTCCTAATCGAGCAAGTCAATGAACATCCTTAGCCAATTCCTTGTTTTCAGGATCAGCATCGACTAAGCTCTCATTATTCTGAGAATCTATTTTCTCAGTCTTGTCAACATCTTCAATTGTTCTATTACTGATTCATCTATTGCACATAAAGGAACCCAAGATAATAATGCAGACAATGAGCAGGATCAAAATGATAATCAGGGTGTAGAATATATAGATGCTCCTATTAATGATGTTGTGGTTGATCAACAACCAATTGCTACTTTAAATGCTCTTGAAACCTCTAATAGAAGATCTACTAGGGAGAAGAAAAAATCAACACGTTACTCTCCTAATGAGTATGTACTTTTGACTGACATGGGATAACCTGGAGATTATGATGAAGCCATGCAAGATACTCATAGAGATCAGTGGGTAAAAGCTATGGAAGATGAGATGAAGTCACTCCATGAGAATGGCATATATGAGTTAGTAAAATTATCGAAAGGTAAGAGAGCTTTATCGAACAAATGAATCTTCAGAGTAAAGCAAGAGAAACATACATTTGCGCCTAGGTATAAGGCGAGGTTAGTTGATAAAGGATTTGGTCAGAGGAAGAGAGTTGAATTTGATGAATTTTCTCTCCTATTGTGAAAATATCTTCTACGGTTCTAGGCTCAATCACAAGTCTAGATTTTGAGGGTGAGAAGATACACACTGATGACAATCCTTCAGATATGCTAACGGAAGTGGTGATTACAGACAAACATAAGCTTTGTAGAACTTCGGCAGGCATGAAGCCTGTCGAGAGTTCCTCCACTTGAAGATTTATTTGGCCTCTTAGCTGGAGGGGGAGTTTGTTGGGCTATGGACCATGTTCCAGCCAAAGGCCCATGGCCTAATCCTATTCTCTTTTGGTTTCCAATCCGATTTGGAATAGGAGTTGGATGTGTATTCCTATTTGGAGTTGGATTACTAATCCTACTTGGAGTTGGTTTTGGCTTATGGAAAAGAAGCACCAGTCATCATCTATAAATAGGACTATTTGAGAGAATTATTCAAGGATCATTGGTATTTGTCTTTAAAATACAATAGCTCATAAGAGAGGTTTTTGAGAGAGCTTTAACTAAGAGAGAAGAGAGAAGAAAAGGGAGAATTTCGCTGCAGTTTTTGCTCTCCGATCAGTCACCTTCAAATTGTGTTTGTCAGTTCGTTCATCGTTGGATTGGGCTAATATTTTGACCGAGTATTCCTAACATCTTGGTGTTTGATTTGAACAGTGAATATCAGATTTGGAGGTCAACATCATCCCATTTTTAGTCCCGAACAGAAGCTCTATTTTGGGTGATTTCTCTTGATTTAGTTTGTTGGTGTAGCTATTGTTTCTTCATTGTTTGGCACTTGTTGTGTAGCCACTGTTGGAGAATATTCATAACCCTCTTATTGTTATATTAAAGCTATTTGGGCCTTTGTGATCCCGTGGTTGTTACCTTCGATTTGAAAGATTTTTCCATGTTAACTTTGGTGTTCTTTATTTTCTCTATTTTTGGGTTTATCACTTTTGTTGCAATATTTGTTGGGCTATGGCCCATGTTCTAGAAAAAGGCCCATGGCCTAATCCTATTCTCTTTTGGTTTTCAATCCTATTTGGAATAGGAGTTGGATGTGTATTACTATTTGGAGTTGGATTACTAATCCTACTTGGAGTTGGTTTTGACTTATGGAAAAAAAGCACCACTCATCATCTATAAATAGGACTACTTGAGAGAATTATTCAAGTTTCATTGATATTTGTCTTTGAAAGACAATAGCACATAAGAGAGGTTTTTGAGAGAGCTTTCACCAAGAGAGAAGAGAGAAGAAATGGGAGAATTTCACTGCAGTTTTTGCTCTCTGACTAGTCACCTTCAAATTGTGTTTGTCAGTTCATTCACTGTTGGATCGGGCTGAAATTTTGATTAAGTGTTTCTAATATCTTGATGTTTGATTTGAACGATGAAGATCAGATTTGGAGGTCAGCATCATCCCATTTTCAGTCCCGAACAGAAGATCTATTTTGGATGATTTCTCTTGATTTAGTTTATCGGTGTAGCTATTGTTTCTCCCTTGTTTGGCACTTGTTGTGTAGCCATTGTTGGAGAATATTTGTAACCCTCTTATTGTTATAGTAGAGCTATTTGGGTCTTTGTGATCCCGTGGTTGTTACCTTCAATTTGAAGGGTTTATCCACGTTAACTTTGGTGTTCTTCATTTTCTCTATTTTTGGGTTTATCTCTTTCCGTCGCAACAAGTGGTATCAGAACGAGATTAAAAATGGGTGTTCATCTTGGCGGATTCAGTCCTAGCTGAAAGCTACTTGATGGTAATGAAAAATTTTGTTCTTGAAATTTTATTGGAGTGTTACTCCGTATAGAGACAAAGATTTAATGGAGGAAATTAAGAGATGGAGATGCATCTGTTGAAGATTATGTGAAGAAGGTGGAGCAAATTTATTTTGTCAGAAATTCAGGTCAAGGGGGAGAATTATTGGGCGTTTGCCCTGATTTTCTAACCATAATTGGTTATTCCTTTTTGTAAAAGGAAAGCACAAATCTTCCATAATTGGCTAGTCCTTTTTCTTGTAGAAAAAGGTTTATGACTCTATAAATAGAGGCTCATTCCTTCTAACTTGGTAGCATCCACAATGTAGTCTTAAGGGCTTTCAAAGTTTTGGTTAGGGGGAGAATTTGTGAGACACAAGTGTTACGGTGTCAATTGTGTGAACCTTCTTTTTATTCTGAGTATATTTTGTGAGGTTGTTTCTCTCGATATTTTGTACTCTCATTTATATAGTGAATTTCTCATCTCCTTTTGTGGACGTAAGTCGATTGACCAAACCACGTTAAATTATTATGTCTCTTGTGGTATATTTCTCGTTTATCTTCTTACTTGGCGTGTTTCGAGGTTTGTTTGCTAGCTTTCGTATGACACTTGATTATTTCGATCCTAACAACTTTATAAAGTGATGGATCTTTAGCATTTTAATATTAATATCATATAATATTATTATGCATTATGGATTTGAAATGTTGCATTTCTCATTTACACCATTTGGCATTTAGTGGCCATGATGAGACCAAGATGTTGCTGCATTTTTCCATTGTCTTGAATGACATTTTTATGCCTTTTTACTCACTTGTGTTTAATGGTAGAATTTGACCTTTGGTTTTTTGATAACTCCCATAACCACTAAGTTATTGTTCATCCATTATTCTACCTATTTATTCCTTGTAACTTATATAACCTATATGTCATTTACCTACTCATTACTACCTCAATTTATTCTTCCTATTCAATACTAGGATGAATACCTCACCTATAAATAGAGGTAGTCTTGCATTTTTTCAAGTACAAGAAAATATAGAGTGTAAAAGAGTTAGTAAAAAAGAGAGTTTTATTAGTTGAAGGAAGGTGTTCTTGTGTTGGAGCTTTGGACTCAACTCTTGTCCAGAGTTTGTTGAGTTATACTTTGTGTGTGGGCTGTTGTATCCTGGAGGGGACAAGTCAAGAAGACTACTGCTGGACCGGTGAAAACATTTGCTGCAGTGGGCTTGAATCTCCTTAAAGAGAGCGAGATATCCGCGCCTCAGCCAAGAAGATAATTTATTTTCTTTGTAATTTTTTCAATTGTAATTGCTATTGTTATTGTAATTTTCACCAACAATTTTAAGGAGACTTCAGTCATGGCTACAATTGAAAATTCCGCGGATGTCAAGATGGGAGATCTTAACAAGCCATTCCGGTTCAACGGTACCCATTTTAAGAGGTGGAAGGGTAAAGTACTTTTCTACTTAAGTCTTCTCAATGTTTCTTATGTGTTAACTGAGAAGAATCCAAATAAAGTAGATAACTCTTCCATGAATGATGAGGAACTTATTTCTCTTCAAGAGAAAGTTGAAAAGTACGATGGTGATTCCTACAAGTGTCGGTATTTTTTACTAAATTGTCTATCTGATAATTTTTATGATTATTATGATAGAACTTACTCTAGTGCAAAGAAAATTTGGAAAGCATTGCAGAGTAAGTATGATACCGAGGAAGCTGGAGCGAAAAAATATGCTGCTAGTAGATTTTTTCGTTTTCAAATGGTGGACAACAAATCAGTGGTAGACCAAGTTCAGGACTTTATAATGATTGTTGGAGAGCTCAGGTCCGAGGAGATCAAAATTGGAGATAACCTTATTGTTTGTGGCATAGTTGATAAACTTCCACCTTCTTGGAAGGAATTTCAAAAAACTATGCGCCACAAACAAAAGGAAACCTCTCTTGAGACGTTGATAATGCGAATCCGCATGGAAGAAGAAGCAAGGGGTCAAGATGCACTTTTGCAAATAGAAGAGAACAACATCACAACGAAGGTAAATTTAATTACTTCAAATAATGCTACCCCGGATACTAACAAAAATACTACTTTGAAGCCTAAGAAGAATAAATTCAAGAAAAATATTGGTAGACCTCCCAAGAATAATAATGGTGGAAATAACCAAGTAAAACATCAACACGTTCAAGATAAGGGACCATGCTTTGTCTGTGGCAAGAGTGGGCATATTGCTCGATTTTGCAAATTTCGGAAACGTGGGCCTACACCTCAGGCAAACGTTACCGAAGAACCATTTGTGGCGGTGATAACAGACATAAACATGGTGGAGAATGTTGATGGATGGTGGGCTGATTCTGGTGCAAACCGTCATGTCTGCTATGACAAAGATTGGTTTAAAACTTATACTCCTTTTGAAGAGCCCAAAACCATCATGCTTGGTGATTCTCATACCACTCAAATTCTTGGAAAGGGAGATGTCGAATTGTGTTTTACCTCTGGAAGGGTACTTACTTTAAAAGATGTACTTTATACCCCTTCCATGAGAAAAAATTTGATGTCTAGTTTTCTTCTTAATAAAGTAGGCTTCAAACAGATTATTGAGTCTGATCAATATGTAATTGTGAAAAAGGGTATTTTTGTGGGAAAGGGGTATGCATGTGATGGGATGTTCAAGTTGAATGTTGAAATGAATAAAACTTCTACTTCTGTTTACATGCTTTCTTCTACTAATTTTTGGCATGCTCGTTTGTGTCATATAAATGATCGTTATGTGGGAATCATGAGTAGTTTAGGATTAATCCCAGTGATTAAAAAGAATTTTGAAAAATGTGAGGCTTGTAGTAAAGCCAAAATCACTAAAAGGCCTCATTTTCAAGTTGAAAGAAAAACTGATTTATTAGAGTTAGTTCATACTGATATTTGTGAACTTGGAGGAATTTTAACTCGTGGAGGAAATAGATATTTTATAACTTTCATTGATGATTTTTCTAAGTATACATATGTTTACTTGATGAAAAATAAAAGTGATGCTTTTGAAAATTTTAAAGTTTTTCTCCATGAAGTTGAAAATCAGTTTGGTAGAAAAATAAAAAGAATTAGAAGTGATAGAGGCCGTGAATATGAGTCAAATGAGTTTAATTCTTTTGTTAGATCATTGGGAATAATTCATGAAACTACTCCTCCTTATTCTCCTTCATCTAACGGTGTAGCAGAAAGGAAAAATAGAACTTTGGTTGAATTGACTAATGCCATGCTTATTGAGTCAAATGCACCTTTAAATTTTTGGGGTGAAGCTATTTTGACTGCTTGTTATGTGTTGAATCGTGTGCCTCATAAAAAGACTAAATTAACACCTTTTGAATTGTGGAAAGGTCATAAGCCAAATTTGAGATATCTTAGAGTTTGGGGTTGTTTAGCTTTTGTAAGGCTAATAGATCCCAAAATTACTAAGTTGGGTAAAAAATTTACTACTTGTGCTTTTCTTGGTTATGCTTCAAATAGTACAACCTATAGATTTTTTAATCTTGAAGATAATATTATAATAGAATCACGTGATGCTATTTTTCATGAAAATAAATTTCCCTTTGATTCTAAAAATAGTGGGGGTCAAAGGATTGAAGAAAATATTTTGTCACTACCTAGTTCTTCTACTTCTGTTGTGAAAAACAAAGAAAGTGATGATTTTGAATTAAGAAGAAGTAAAAGAGCTAGAATAGAAAAAGATTTTGGTCCTGATTTTCATATTTTTAATATTGAAAATGACCCTCTCACTTTAAAAGAAGTTTTATCTTCACATGATTCTATATTTTGGAAAGAGGCTATAAATGATGAAATGGAATCACTAATATCCAATAAAACTTGGAAGTTAGTTGATTTACCACCAGG
Source organism: Jaltomata sinuosa (assembly GCA_003996215.1). Lineage (NCBI taxonomy): Eukaryota > Viridiplantae > Streptophyta > Magnoliopsida > Solanales > Solanaceae > Jaltomata > Jaltomata sinuosa. The sequence continues at coordinate 680,257 of QJPP01007254.1, forward strand.
TTGTAAAACTATTGGGTGTAAATGGATCTTAAGAAAAAAGTTAAAACCGGATGGATCTGTTGATAAATATAAGGCTAGACTAGTTGCAAAAGGTTTTAAGCAACTAGAAGGCCTAGAATTTTTTGATACTTTTTCTCCGGTAACTAGAATTACATCCATTAGACTTTTGATTGCTGTTGCTGCAATTTTTGATTTACAAATTCATCAAATGGATGTAAAAACTGCTTTTTTAAATGGAGACCTTAATGAGGAAATTTACATGGAACAACCCGAGTGTTTTATTGAAGCAGGCCAAGAAAGCAAAGTTTGTAAACTTACTAAATCCCTATATGGCTTGAAACAGGCACCAAAGCAATGGCATGAAAAATTTGATTCCTGCATGATTGAAAATGGCTTTAAAACAAATGAGTGTGATAAGTGCATATATCATAAGTCTTGGAATAATTCACATGTTATTATTTGCCTATATGTTGATGATTTATTGATCTTTGGCTCTAACATGAATGTTATTGGAGAGACTAAAAATATTCTTAGAAGCCATTTTGATATGAAAGATCTTGGTGAGGCAAATATTATTCTAGGAATAAAAATTACTAGAACAAGTGATGGAATTTTCCTTGACCAGTCACATTATGTAGAAAAAGTTTTGAAAAAAATATAATTTCCTTGATTGCAAGCATGTTGTAACTCCTTTTGATTCTAGTGTTCACTTGTTTCCTGTTCAAAGTGAAAATGATGTAATAAATCAAAAGGAATATGCTAGCATAATTGGAAGTTTGAGATATGTGACTGATTGCACTAGGCCTGATATTGCATATGCAGTAGGAGTACTTAGCAGGTTTACTAGCAAGCCTAGTAATGAACATTGGCATGCTATAACAAGAGTTATGAGATATTTAATTGGAACAAAAACTTGTGGTTTGTTCTATAAAAAATATCCTGCTGTACTTGAAGGCTTTTGTGATGCGGATTGGAATACCTTATCAGGTGATTCTTTATCTACTACTGGTTTTATATTTACTTTGGGAGGTGGTGCTATTTGTTGGAAATCAAAAAAGCAAACTATTATTGCTAACTCTACCATGGAGGCTGAACTAATTGCTTTAGCTTCAGCTAGTGAGGAAGCGAATTGGTTGAGAGATTTATTATTTCAAATTCCTTATTTTGAAAAACCAATTTCTCCTATTTTAATTCATTGTGATAGCACCGCTGCAATTGGTAGAGCTCAAAACCGTTATTATAATGGTAAATCCAGACCTATAAGGAGAAAACACAGTAATGTAAGATCATATTTGACAAATGGTACCATTAATATTGATTATGTCAAATCTGGTGATAATCTTGCAGATCCACTAACTAAGGCCTTAGCAAGAGAAAAGGTCTGGAGTACATCGAGGGGGATGGGATTGAAGCCAATAAATTCATAGTCATATATGAGGAAACCCAACCTGGGGACTAGAGATCCTATAACCAGGTTCAATGGGAAAAACGAATCATATGATGATTTTTTGTGAAATGCACTTTCTTTTTCCCTCCCTATGATGTGAGTGCATATTTACCTGTAATAGTTTGTGAAGGTTGAGTTCAAAAAACTCTTAATGAAATTCTGTAGCTCGTATGAGTGGGGTGTTAACTTACAGGAGCACCCTCGACAGATTTCACCTATGTGAGTGTGGAAGTAGGCCGCTTCCTATGAGAATTGGCTTATTCTCAAAAGCACTCATGAAAACCGGGATAGCACAAGGCCGTAATGTGCTGGCTATAAAGCTCATGTTAACACCTTGATTATTATGTGTAAGCAGTGATATTTTATTTCCCTCAAGCAGTCATAGTTCAAGTCTGAGACCACTACGACTCTGGAATAAAAATTATTGTTTTACTAAGTAAAGGTTCAATGCAGAGCATACCTTTATTATGCATAATAGTCTACCTTCAGCTGATATACTCTCTTATGTTAATATTAAAATGAGTGGGGGATTGATGGATCTTTAGCATTTTAATATTAATATCATATAATATTATTATGCATTATGGATTTGAAATGTTGCATTTCTCATTTACACCATTTGGCATTTAGTGGCCATGATGAGACCAAGATGTTGCTGCATTTTTCCATTGTCTTGAATGGCATTTTTATGCCTTTTTACTCACTTGTGTTTAATGGTAGAATTTGATCTTTGGTTTTTTGATAACTCCCATAACCACTAAGTTATTGTTCATCCATTATTCTACCTATTTATTCCTTGTAACTTATATAACCTATATGTCATTTACCTACCCATTACTACCTCAATTTATTCTTCCTATTCAATACTAGGATGAATACCTCACCTATAAATAGAGGTAGTCTTGCATTTTTTCAAGTACAAGAAAATATAGAGTGTAAAAGAGTTAGTAAAAAAGAGAGTTTTATTAGTTGAAGTAAGGTGTTCTTGTGTTGGAGCTTTGGACTCAACTCTTGTCCAGAGTTTGTTGAGTTATACTTTGTGTGTGGGCTGTTGTATCCTGGAGGGGACAAGTCAAGAAGACTACTGCTGGATCGGTGAAAACATTTGCTGCAGTGGGCTTGAATCTCCTTAAAGAGAGCGAGATATCCGCGCCTCAGCCAAGAAGATAATTTATTTTCTTTGTAATTTTTTCAATTGTAATTGCTATTGTTATTGTAATTTTCACCAACATAAAGAAAAAAGAACAGATAAAAAAGCATCGAGCAATCATTTATTGTGCTCGAAGTTGCTTACACTATTGACTATCACCATCCCTATTTATTGTTTAAACCCACTTATGTAAAATCCTAGGTCCGCCACTGCTTTAGGCGAAACTAGTTTCATGATTTTAGGCCGCATTATGTGTGAGAATATGTTCTCAACGTGACATAATGATAAAGAGTTTTCTATCTGATATAATAAGAGGCTCACAGTATTATTGTTTTGTTCACTTTTGTTAGTTTCATTTCCTTTAGAAAACATTCTTTTACTGTTCAGCCATGTATTAGTTTTGATGCAAGTTATATTCCTATGATTAAAAAATGTGAGTATTGTGATACATCAAAGCTAGATAAATAGATGAAACATGTCCGTAATCTTAGTTCTTATAAACTTGGACAGCAAAGATCGTGTATGCTTTGAACACAAACTTGTGAAATTTGTCGTGGTATCTTTACCTCGTAAGTTTATATGTTAAGCATGAAGAGTCTTTTAAGTTAATTTGTTAAGCGGGAAGAGACAGGTCTTTGGGTAATCCTTATTGTGAAATAGAGGTCTTGTACCTAAGAATGTAGCTTTGGAATAAATAACTTAAAATGCTCATTCTCACATGATTTGTATGTCGTTAGTATGATTAAGAACAAGTTCCTATTTTACTATTAATTTGTTATAGTTCACTGTGTATTTTTTGTCTCTCTTTCTTGAATTCTTGCATCTAAAGTGATGTCTATTTTTTTTTATAAGTGTTGTCTTGCATTGTTTCACTGTGTGATAATGGAATCAACTAGACTTTGAATCTTTAAGAATAGTGTAGGTTAGTTAATTGTCCAAATGATTTTAAGATTTGTTTTTCTCACTTTAGTACTCATGGTTAATGAATCCATGAGATAATTAAAAGTTCATAGTAGTTCAAATCTATATTAGCTTACAGTTTTCTTATATTTGAGAGATAAAATTGTTCACTAATTCTCCTTCTACCTTCTCTTTCTCTTTCCTTTTACATGTACATTTTGGGAGCTTAAAATGATCTCTTCACTGCTGTGAGAAGTCTTGCTTTAAGACTCAATACCACCACTAGATTTAGAACTCATGTCTCTTTCATTCGTATATCCGGCTTTCTTTCCAAAATACACATCCAAACAGAGCAAAAATGGAAAGAGGAGCGAGCTAATATGTCTGAAGTAAGCCATATTAATGGGATTGATGTCTTGAACTTAGTTTTAAATCTAACAGTAAATAGACTCTTAAGATAGTAATTCATAATTTTGATTAGGAGTAAGCCATAACCGACGTTTTCTTAAGCTTTGAGCATTAATGGGATTTAGCTAAGTAAACATTCTTTTAACACTTTTTTAAAAAAAAAAAAGGAAAAAAGGGCCTTCTCAAAAGTGGTTTCCTTTGGTTCTTCAAATACACAAACTGATTATTTTTTTCATTTCAAATGTTATTCAAGTTTGTTGCTTTTTACGTTTCAATGCCCAAATGGCTTTTACCTTACACGTTTTTGTATTTCTTTGTATGTCAAAATAATACTCACTGATTTTGATTAGTCTCTACCTTCTTTTAATTATTTAACAAGTTTTCTTGCAATACTTGTTTTGGCCACTAAAGAATGATTTCACACCCTCACACCTTTGTTAAAAAATGAACAACAATAGTGTTTGTGCTTCTTTTTAGTCTCTGTCCAAATTCTTTTTAAAAGTCTACATCCATACATTTTACTATAAAATTTTACTTTATAACTTGTAAGTTATTTACGAATCCAAGTCTTGAACCTTTTATTCACTGAAAATCAACATTGCCATTGGTCTTTTTCTTTAACTAATTAAGTTCGAACGGTTAACCATTTTTAATGGATCTTAAAGGATGCCTAATCCCTTCCCTTTAGGATTAATTGAACTCTTACCTTAGAATCTCTAAATGTTAGTAGGCTTTACAGAGTTAATAGTGATTAATTTTAGGTTCCCTAACTGTCACGACCCGGTTTCTCGGTCATGATGGCACCTACAACCCCCGGTAGGTGAACCAATCTCTGTAGCCCAGAACAGTTAGTAATGGGTTACTATCTAACAATTAAGAGAAACAAAACGAATAAAATAGATAACAGGTTTATAAACATATATATATATGCGGAAACTAAACCAACCCCAAGACCTGGTATCATAGTACAGAGCCAAACTACATACATGGAGTACAAGTAAACCAAAACTATATATACAGATGTCTCTGAATGGAAATAGAGTACATGCAGCAAAAGATAAACTAAAGCTAAGCTCCGATCGCCAAGAGCTCACCCTCAGCCTGAAGTAGTCTTCAACAGATCTCCAAGCACGAATCACAGCGATCTACCGGCGATAGCCCACGCTAGGATCTGCACCCAAAGATGCAGGGGGTAGGGGTGAGCACCAAATGCGAAGCATAAGGTACCCAGTAGGTATCATAGGCCGACTGGGCACATATAAGATAAAAGCGCAGTAATAGACAGAATAGAAGCAAGTAGTCACAGAAATCAACGAAAGGTACACAGGAACTAGCCCAGAGGGAAATCAACAGAACCACAGATGAGGCTAGTAAGCAGAATATACACACCAAAGGCACAGGTGAAAGTAAGAAACAACGCACCTGGGATCCTTGCAACAACAGTGTATACAAAATAAGTTTACGGAATGGACGGTATACCGGTAACCTCAAGTATAAGAAGAAGAGAGAAAGAGTAATAATAGGCATGCTCAAGACATGAATCAATACTCAACTAATCATATCAACCTCAAATCCAGAAACTAACACCCTAACAGTACCAATCTCATACTTATCCATAATAGAGAAACATTCTATAAGTAAAAAGCAAAAGTCTACCTACAGTCCCTCGGCCGCCCATACAACCGAGGAACACAAACAAGTGAAAACAAACCCTCCGGCATCCCACACTACCGGAGCGTACAATCAGCAAACAGCAAACAAGGGTGGAACCTCGAACCATGAATGATATGATGCATGAAGATCTCAAGTGCCATAGTATCTCTGTATGTACCTCCTCCGGCGCCGATCCGGCCCAGCAGGTAGGTTCCATGGAAGGACTCTGCCCGTATACCTCTACTCCCCCGTATACCTCTCTTCCGGCACACGCAGCCCGTAGCCCTGGCCCGGATAGCAAGGTCCATGGAGGTCCCCGACCCTATACCAAATCTTAGTATCAGAACATATATCAAGATAGAGACCCAGTCTCGATATCAAGATAGAGAACCAGTCTCGAATATGCATGCCCAGACCCTGTCCAGGACTAAAAATAGTAGGAAAATATCTCCAAAACCCCTCCAAGGGTGCCCGGGCGTCGCCGGGTCTAAACAGTAAAAGTCATCTCATGTGCTCGGTCCAACCGAAGCTAAAAATCATCTCAAGTAGTAAGAAAACTCATCTAGCACTCCGGCCCTGCCGAGTCTAGTGATAATAGTAAAACTGAATGATTTTAAACCACGAATGAAATCAACCATTCCAATCAGTTCCTATCAAAACGGCCGCCCCGGGCGCATGCAAGGTTTAGAAAACAGTGTCAGTAGGCCGAAGCCAAAACCATATAAAACATCGATAAAACCTCTTTATATGCAGGAATGAATCGATCACACAGCCAACAATAGCTGCCCAACAGCCTTAAAAATCAACTACGACCCTGCACAGGCCACAGCTACTCAGCAAGCATAACCAGCCTAGAAGGATAATTCTATGCCCGGGACTCGCGGACATTCCCAAAATCCCACCTTCTATGTTCCAGAGTCAACAAGGCCTCGCAGGACCACAAGGGTAAATAAAATATATCCGCAAATACTACAAACAACGGAGGAATAAAAATAGCGGACATGAATAAAGCGGTCAAGGTCTGTGGTACCAACCTAATAAACCAACCCAAGGATGCCATTAATACAATTTTATTTTATATATACGGAGGCTGGGGAAATTAAACCGTAACCTACCTGTCGTCCGACGACAAGCTGCTGGAACAACGATGTCCAAGCTCGAACCACTCCGAGAAAATCCAAAACTAAATCGGAATCGGAATCGGATTTGGGATGGACTAACTTGACAAGATAATTGATTTACTTTATCAATTATATTTTCCTCACAACAACCCCTCACGTACAAATATGATGTACAGATATGGAGCAAAAGGAGTTTATGGTTGCTGAAGTTACTATCCCAAGTTAAAGACACTTTAAAAGATTAGGATCAATTTGGTGATAATGATACCAACTTTCAAATGCTGCCACACTTGGTGATTGCTGGCCACTCCCTCCACCTACACGTGGAGTGGAGGTGGCACTCACAAGGTGACAAAATATTATTTTCGTCCCGTTATTTATATATTCGGGTATTACATAAATTCGTGGTATAATAAATATAATATTTTAAATATACCACAATTCATAGAAAATTATTTCCAATAAAACCTACTATATTATAATAATAACTTCCAACATCGCTAAATTTACTATCTCCGTTAAAATATTACGGAGTATAAAAACTTTATAAAATAAATACGTATACACTTATATCGTATCAAATATATTTTTCATAAACCCTTAAAATATTTTGAAAAGGCAATAATAATATAATTTTTTTACCCAAATACAACTTTTAAATAAATATTTCAAATATACGCACGATGCTAATAAAGTTCTTAAGTTTAGGCTCGTAATTCGCCTACGCACGATTTTGATATTCAAGAATTCTCTCGGGATCCTCCCTTATATTTTATCACAGTTTCGGAACTGAAATGGCATTTTAAAACGTAAAATTGAAGCTTAAATCGGGTTAAACCCGACCCGATTCGCGACCCGGTTCGCAACCCATTTTCTGCCAGACAGTCCGCGGTAAAACAGTCATATCTCTTTGCTCCGAGATTATTTGAATGAGCGGTTTTGTGCGTTGGAAACTAGACTCGTAGACCTTCGATTTGGTATTTCGGGGGACTTCTAACTCTTTATATATTGGGAGAAAAGCCCCGACACATTTGACCCAAAGTTCAGAAAATTGTTAAAGGTCTTACGATATCTTTTGTCGACTTGCTTGACTTCAAAACTTAAACGTGGAAATGACCGGAAGGGTCATTACACTAACTCTCCTTTATAATACAATTAGTTGGCGACTCTTTAAATTTGTTAATTAATTTAGGAATCACCAATTGTAATGACCCTTCCGGCCATTTATGCGTGTTCGCCTTTCTTGTACCGTTAGAGCTTGCCTATAGTGACCCTAAGTCATTTATGGCTTGCTAAGACCGGTATTTCTGTTCCTGAGCCTTTTGTTTGGACTTTTTGTCCATTCCTGATTTTAGAGCTCTTAACTTTGGAAATCATTGACTTCAGTCAACATCCTTGGTGAATGTGCTCGGAATCAAATTTTGACAGTTCTGTTAGCTCTGGAGCATGGACTTTGGTCTAGTGGGACCTTTGATCGGGATCCAGGAGATTTTCAGCTTGGAATTCTCTCTCATTCTGTGTTTTCAGGCCAGTTGGGCTTGTTTGGTTGACTTTGGTTGACATTCATAGAAGACGACCTCAGATGAAAATTTTGTCAGCGTCTTTAGCTCTGGAATGTTGAGTTTAGTCTAGAGGGACTATTGGTTTGGGTCCCGAGGCTTTCTGAACTTGATTTCGGCCATTGGATTCCGTTTTGGAAATAGTTGGCTAAAGGTTAATTTTGGGCGTGGGTCCCACTTTTTATTAAGTCAACCTCTGATGAGATTTTCATCGATTCCATAAGATCCAAAACGCCATTTCTAGTCGAATAGCTCAGGTCGTTTGTGTTCGCGGGACCCCAGATGCATTCTCGGGGACCCAAAGTGTGACAAATCTGCCCTTGACAACTGGTTGCTGTCATGGGCCCTTTTGTTCATCACGTTCGTGGAGGGGTGGCCGCGTTCGCGAAGAGTAATTTCTTACCACCACAGTTTGTTCTTCGCATTCGTGGAGAGCTGGCTGTGTTCGAAGGCCATTTTCCAGCCGCCCCAACTTTGTTCTTCACATTCGCGGGCCTTGGCCGCGTTCGCGAAGAGCGTTTGGCCAGCTGCCCATTTTGTTCTTCGCGAAGGCGACGCCTTTGCCACGTTCGCAAAGGCCAAGGCAGTCATCTTAAGTTGGCTTTTCCTTGTTTTCTTCTTCACTTCTTCAAACACAACAAGTCCGAACCTCCATATCCAAACACCCAAAATCCTCCATATTCCTCCATAATTGTTCCCTACTGGTTGGAGGGCTTTGTTGTGATGATCGTTGCTCGATTATCGACTTCTAAGACAGGCATGTACTCTCTTAATTTTCTGTTTTCTCCAATAAATTTCTCTTAATTCCTTAAATGGGTGGGCTATTTTGGAGCCCCATTTCATGTCCGTTTCCGCTCAAATTTTGAGCATTTGCTCCCGGGATGGTAAGAAACACGTGTGTGTTTTTCGTTTCTAATTTCGTTTCTAATTTTGGGTTATGTCGCGAGTCCCGGACATAGAGAAATCCTTCTAGGCTGGTTATGATTGATATAGAGCTATTGAGCCTGTGCAGGGCCGATAGAAAATGTTTGTGAGCCATTTTGGGCTACTCTATTATTTGCGAGCATATCAGACCTAGAAACGGTTTTACCTGCATGTTTTACTACTGATTTAGCTTTGGGCCTATTATAAATGATTTTTTAAACCTTGCATGGCCCCAAGGGCCCGTTTTCGATAATATGACTTTGAAAGGGTTTTGAAACTGGCTTTTATGAAACCTCTTGGAGTAGAGAGGATACTACGATGATTTGATTATTGGTTTTTATCCTGATACTAGGCTCGGCTGGACCGTAGCGCTAGATCTCTGGTGTGTAAGTTGATGCTTCGAGGGTGGTTGAGTGTTCGACTTGTACGCAACTTCCTGTTATGGGGGGAAAGGATTTAGTTCAGAATAAAAGGGTTTATAAGATCAGTGAGTTCATGAGTTTGAGTTCTGTGTGTTGGTCGCCTTGCTTCTCTGGTTTAAGTGTTGTGTCGATGTTTGTCGGTTGAGATTCTCGAGGTTCAATTTGGGTTGGCAGACCCTTGGTGTTTTGGAGTTTGAGTTTGGAATCTAGCTTGGCTAGTATTGAGTTTTAGGCTTGGTTGCTTTAGTGGTTTCGTTCTGTTGGGTTTCGTCCGATTGAGGAGGCTACCCGTGTTGTCCAAAAGAGTAGTGCGGATTTCGTAGCCATTGTTCTTAAATCTCTAGTTTTTCCTTCTTTCCTGACTTTCGGGGATGAAAGTCTTTTTAGTAGTGGATGATGTAATGACCCTTTCGGTCATTTATGCCTGTTCGCCTTTCTTGTACTGTTAGAGCTTCCTATAGCAGCCCCTAGTCATATATGGCTTGCTAGGACCGATAGTTCGGTGCCTGGGCCATTTGTTTGGTCTTTTTGTCCATTCCTAGTTTTAGAGTTTTTAACTTTGGAAATCATTGACTTCTGTCAACATCCTTGGTGAACTTGCTCGGAATCAAATTTCGATAGTTCTGTTAGCTCGGGAGCATGGACTTTGGTCTAGTGGGACCTTTGGTTGGGATCCGGGAGCTTTTCAGCTTGGAATTCTCTCATTTTGTATTTTTAGGCTAGTTGGGCTTGTTTGGTTGACTTTGGTCAACATTTGGAGAAGACGACCTCGGATGAAAATTCTGTCAGCGCCGTTAGCTCTGGAATGTCGAGTTTAGGCTAGAGGGACTAATTGTTTGGGTCCCGAGGCTTTTGGACTTGATTTCGGCCATTAGGTTCCGTTTTGGAAATAGTTGGCAAAAGGTTGATTTTTGGTGTGGGTCCCATTATTCATTAAATCGACCTCTGATGAAATTTTCATCGATTCCATTAGATCTGAAATGTTGTTTCCAGTTGAATAGCTCAGGTCATTTGTGTTCGCGGCCCTGAATGCGTTCCCGGGGAACCAAAGTGTGAAAAATCGGCCCTTGACAGTTGGTTGCTTTCATGGTCCCTTTTGTTCATCGCATTCACGGAGGGGTGGCCTTGTTCGTGAAGAGTAATTTCCAGTCACCCCATTTTGTTCTTTGCGTTCGCGGAGGTCTGGCCACGTTCGCGAAGGCCATTTTCCAGCCGCCCCACCTTTGTTCTTCACGTTCGCGAGCCTTGTCCGCGTTCGCGAAGGGCATTTGGTTAGCTTCCCATTTTGTTCTTCGCAAAGGCGACGCCTTAGCGGCGTTCGCGAAGGCCAAGGCAGTCAGCTTAAGTTGGCTTTTCCTTGTTTTCTTCTATACTTTTTCAAACACAACAAGTCCGAACCTCCATAGCCAAACACCCAAAATCCTCCATATTCCTCCATAATTGTTCCCTACTTTTTGGAGGGCGTTGTTGTGACGATCCTTGCTCGATTATCGACTTCTAAGACGGGTAAGTCCTCTCTTAATTTCCCATTTTTTCCATTAAATTTCTCTTAATTCCATAAATGGGTGGGCTGTTTTGGATCCCCATTTCATGTCCGTATCCGCTCAAATTTTGAGCATTTGCTCCCGAGATGGTAAGGAACACGGGTGTGTTTTTCATTTCTGGTTTTAGGTTGCAGGGCCCACGGGTCCGTTTGTGACCCAAATTTTGACCCAGCTATTATTATAGCATTATGGGTATTGTTAGTCTCGTATTAATGTGTAGATTATTGTGTTGATAGTGGTTTTGCGAATTGGAGCTTCTCAGAGCAGTTCGAGCCTGGACGACGCTATCCCCACAGCTAGTCATTGGAAGAAAGGTAGGTTATGGCTTTTCCTACCTAGACTCTGGGTATATAGGCTATAACTGCATTAATTAGCATCCTTGGGTGGGTTGTTATAGGTTGGTACCCCAGACCTTGTCCGCTTTTCTGTCTGTTTATGTGTACGTTGATTGTAGTATTTGTATCAGTATTGTATATTACCCTTGTGGTCCTGTGTGGCCTTGTATTGACTCTGGAACATAGATGGTGGGTTGTTTGGGAATGTCCGTGGGTCCAAGACATATAGATATCCTTCTAGGCTGGTTATGACTATTGTAGAGCTGTTGAGCCTGTGTAGGGCCGATAGGAAATGTTTGTGAGCCCTTTTTGGATACTCTATTGTTTGCGAGCATATCATACATGAAAAAGGTTTTACCTGCATGTTTTACTACTGATTTGGCTTCGGGCCTACTATAAATGATTTTCTAAACCTTGCATGGCCCGAGGGCCCATTTTCGATAATGTGACTTTGAAAGGGTTTTGAAACTGGCTTTTATGAAACCTCTCGGAGTAGAAAGAATACTATGATGATTTGATTACTGATTTTCATCCTGATACTAGGCTTGGCTGGACCATAGGGCTAGATGTTGTTTTTTATGAATTTAGACACGGATACGAGCTGGGCACCCTGTTTAGGGGCTTTGATACTTGATTCTGTTTTAGACCAGGATACACTCCGAGCACCCTTTATAAGGGTTATTGAGACTTGATTATTGATTTAGACCTGAATACACTTTGGGCACCTTATGAAGGGGTATTGAGATTACTACTACTGATTTAGACCCGGGTCGAAGCCGGGCATGTACTGCGAGGTTATGATTATTGAGTTATACTTGAGGTTTGCAGTTTTGAATGTGATCGAGAGGTAGACCTCCATGGACCCCTGTCGTTCCTGGGCCACAGGCTACAGGCCGATGCAGCATGCCAGGAGGGGGTGTACGGCGTAGGAGAGGGACACGGGAAAGAGCCTTCCATGGATCCTGCCTCTATTGGGCTTATAGCTACTGAAGGGGGTAACATACGGGGGATTATTACATCAGATTCATCATCATCATGCATACTTCACTCAAATTCCACCCTTGTTTGTTGTGTGTTCAGTGTATGCTCCGATTGTATGGCCAATCGGAGAGTTTGTTTTCACTTAATTGCGTTCCTCGGTTGTATGGGTGACCGTTAAGACTGTAGGTTGATTATTACTTTTGTCATTTTATAGAGCTTGTCATGGTCCTTGGTTCTGGGTGGATTGGTAACTTTTAGCCTGTTAAGGCTCTGAGTTTGGTCTTGAGTATTGAGGGGCTAGTGAGTCCTATGCTATTAAGGCACTGTTGTACGGTCTTCTGAGCAGATTGTGAGTTTCTGGTTCTATTCCTTGTCACGATTTTGGGTAGTAGATATCGGTTATGGTGGTTTAGTTATTCCACTCTAAGTTTGTATTTGTGAGATTGATCCTGATTTACACTTATCTTGATAGTTGGTGTTAAAAGCATGTTTCTGTTAGTGTATCCCTTCTAGTTTGATTATGTTGGATTGCCTTTCTTCTTTCCTTTTTACTTGAGGTTACCGGTATACCACTATTTTTCTCATCTCTCTCTCTTTATTTACCTATATTGTTGTGCAAGGACTCCAGGTGCATTCTTCTTTCCTTCACATGTGTGCAATTATATCTTCAGTGCTAGCATTGTTTGCTTATAACTCTTGGTTGTCTATTCTCCATGCTAGTTTCCTTGTGCTTTATCTATTGTTTTCTATGACTACTTTCTTGCTATCTGCTATTTACTATTTTATATCTTATATGCGCTCAGTCTACCAATGATGCCTACTGAGCACCCGTTTTCTTGGTGCTCATACTACACTTTTGCATCTTTTTGGTGCAGACATTAGTGTGAGCTTTCGTCATTGATCGCATTATAGACTCGTGCAACTTTTTGGGATATTCGAGACTAGGATGAGCTCCCGATGGACGGGGTTTAGCCACATCTCATCTTTTGGCACTGTTGCTCCTTGTACTTTCGGAGATAGATTTATATTGTATTTTGTTACTTCTAGCACTTGTACTCTATTAGAAGCTTATGTACTATCGATACTAAGTCTTGGGGTTGGTGTAGTATCCTTTATGTATATATTTAGGGTTGTTGCTTCCGTATTGTCTTATCTTTATATTCGGCTTCCGCTTATTTCAGTTTATTGTACGTATTGGTTAAGTAGAAGCCCGTTACTAACCTTTTCGGGCTACGGAGATTGGTTCGCCTACTGGGGGGTTGTAGGTGCCATCATGACCTGAAAAATTGGGTCATGATACCAATATATTGTACACTAATTTGGCCTTGATTAAAATAGGGTTTAACTCTCTTATTGTTATAGTGGAGCTATTTGGATCTTTGTGATCCCATGGTTGTTACCTTTGATTTGAAGGGTTTTTCCATGTTAAATTTAGTGTTCTTTATTTTCTCTATTTTCGAATTACGGCTTTATGTCATAACAAGTAGTATCAGAGCCTTAGTTACCTATCAAGGATTTTTTTATAGAGGTGAATATGAGCAAGATGGTATGTTTAAATGGGAGTAATTACAACATATGGAAAAACAAGATGAAAGATCTACTCTTTGTGAAGAAGATGCATCTTTTCATTTTTGTTGCTTTTAAACGCAAGTCTATGACTGATAAAAATTGAGATTTTGAGCACCAATAAGTGTGTGAATATATTAGAACATGTGTTGAAGACAATGTTCGCAATCATATTGTAAATGAGACACATGCTAAAATATTGTGGGAAAAGTTAGAGACACTTTATGTTTCAAAAATTGACAATAACAAGTTGTTCCTTCTAAAGCAATTGATGACCTTTAAATACAAGGAGGACAGTCCTATCCTTGATCATATCAATGATTTTCAAGGTGTCCTTGATCAACTGTCTGGAATGAGTATCAATTTCGATGATGAAATACAAGGACTTTGGCTTCTTAATACTCTTGGAAAACTCTTCGTATTTCTTTTACAAACTCAACTCCTGGTGGCAAGGTGAGTATGTAATATTCCAAGAGTGGTGTGTTGAACAAACAAGTAAAGAGAAAATCTCAAGGCTCATCCTCACATTCAGATGTTCTGTTTACAAAATACCAGGGAAGAGATAAAACAAGAACTTCGAGGAATAAAGGTAAAAGTAGAAGCAAGTCAAGGTTCAGATATCAGAATCATTCATGCTATCATTGTGGCAAGAATGGGAATTTTAAAAGGTTCTGCAACAAGATGAAGTATGAAACTAGAGAAGAAAAGAAAGAAGAAAATAACGAAAAATAATGTTGTAGTTATTGTTCGAGAAGACCTTCTCTTTGCTTCTGATAAAAACGTCATCAATTTTGTATTCCAAGACAAGTTGGATAGTAGATTCTGGAGCTGCATCTCATGTTACACTGAGAAAAGACTTTTTTCATCTTATACTTTTGTTAAATCTAGAGTGTTAAAGATGGGAAATGCTAGTGTAGTTAAGGTGTTTGGTGTGGGCACAGTTTGTTTGAAGACTAATATTGGTATAACATCAGTCCTTCAAAATGTCAAGCATGCTCCAGATATTTCTTTAAATTTGATCTATGTAGGATAAATAGATGATGATGGCTACCATATAGACTTATTTAATGGTTAATGAAAGCTCACTAAAGTCTCATTAATTGTAGATCGAGAAAGAAAAATATTCTAATTTATATGTGACACAAAGATCTATTCATAGTGACTTTGTAAATCTAGAGAAAAGTGACACTTTATCATAATTGTGGCACAAGAAGCTCAGTCATATGAGCGAAAGGAGAATTACATATTTGGCTAAGCAGAATTTGCTTACTGGTGTGAGACAAGCAAAAGTGAAAAGATGTGTTCATTTCTTAGCCGAAAAATAGAAAAGAGTTTCTTTTCACAGTCATCCCCCTTCAAGAAAGCCTGAAATATTGGAGCTAGTACACTCTGACTTGTGTGATCCTTTTAAAGTGAAGTCAAAAAGTGGTGCAGTTTACTTTGCAACTTTCAATGATGATCATTCTCGCAAGCTCTGAGTATATCCTTTAAAATTCAAAGATCGAGTACTTGATGTTTTTAAGGAATTTCAAGTCTTATGTGAGGAACAAACTGGAAAGAAACTAAAATATATTCGCACTAATAATGGCAGTGAATATATTGATCCCTTTGATAACTTGCAAATAGCAAGGAATTCTGCATCAGAAAACTTTTCCCAAGACACCTCAATTGAATGGCTTGGCAGAGAGGATGAATAGAACCCGAGTTAAGAGAGTTAGATGCTTACTTTTGAAGGCTAAACTTCTGAATTCCTTTTAGGTAGAAGCACTTAACATTGTTTCTTACGTTATCAATTTAATTCCTACAGTTTTTTGGATGATGATGTTCCAAATAGAGTTTGTTTTGCTAAGGATGTTTCGTATGATCAATTGAAAGTCTTTGGGTGTAAAGCTTGAGTGCATATTCGAAAAGATGAGAGATCAAAACTGGATATTAAAACTATGCAGTGCATCTTTATTGGTTATGGTCAAAATGAGTTTGGGTATCATTTTTATGATCCAGTTGACAATAAGCTTATTAGAAGTTGTGATGCAGTATTCTGTGAAGACCAAACTATTGAAAATATTAACAAAACTGAGAGAATAGATTCTCAAAAAATGAGAGCTTAGTCGATGTTGATCCAATTTCTCTTACTGATACATCTATTGCACATTAAGGAACACAAGATAATAATGCAGATGGTGATCAGAATCAAAATGATCATCAGGGTGTAGAACCTATAGACACTTCTATTAATGATGCAGTTTATCAATAACTAGCTCCTTGTCACGCCCCGAGGCTACCTCCTAGGCGTAACACGGGACCCGAGACCATAAGTGCCCCAAGTTAACCCTTGGTCATAGCATACCTTAAGCATACACGAAGAAATATAGCGGAAGCATAACTAGTAAAAATAGGCAACCATGTCTATATAATATAAGGTTCTAAGAATACCAAATCTGAAAATACAGGATGCAAGCATCTAGCTATATCTGGAGCCTCTAAAATGACAAATAGAGTTGCTAGGACAAGACCCTAGCTAACTCAAAAATCTTAAAGAAGAACATGATAGGAATAAGTCTAGCACTAGAACTCGAATAACGAGGACTCACCAACAGAAGCTGGATCTTTGGTGATACCTAGCCACGAGTCTGAGGGTAGGAATCTGTATCTACATCATCAAAGGATGCAACGCGAGAATATGCGTCAGTACTATAGGATGTACTGAGTATGTGAGTTTATGCAATAACATGGTAAAAAATTATACTTAAAACATGCTTAAAACTGAGATCATGCACATTAAGAGAAATCATGAGTAAATATCGAGATTTAGACTTAAGACATGAAATAGAAACCAAGTTCCAAAGTAGAATATCATATAACTTCATAGATTGGAAATAGTCATACGGGAATTTCTCTTAACCAACATAAACCATGTTGACCTACATGGAGTCCAATGGCATGCACCCACACTGAAAAAGGTTGTCCTAATTGGCCAAGGTTAGAACCATGTCATAAGGATCCTGTTATAAGCCACGGAGGGTAACCTACGGTGGCAATGTAGTTTTAGATTTGGGTTATCTGAAGCCCTTATCGCTCGGTGCTAAATACTACTCCCAAAATATAACATGAGGCTCACATACATGTGACATATATGGATGTCAAAGCTTATTCACAACATGTTCATAACCTAAATCTTCATACTACTCACGAACCTTATTTTATAAAATGATTCATGAGCATTGATGGTACATCGGGTGTCATGTCTTGCATAATAATTCATAACTTGAAAACTTGCATGGCCCTAGTTCAATTTCATAATAATATGTACTTTCATAAAACATAGGAACTAGGCATGCACTTGCTTGAAATCCATGAAATCATGCTATCAAATTCCCCAATTTACTTAAATCAATTCATGCATGCAAAATTGGCTATACTTAGCCTTCACTTTATGAAATAGGAGTTCATTTATAAAATCCCATGCAAAATCATACAATTTAGTATTAGATTTCATAATAGATTCATGAGAAAAGAATTTGTAGAAAAAAAAGCCCATAAGAATTGGGTAAGACGAATACTGCATCACGACTTCTAATAAGCTTATTATCAATCGGATCATAAAATCAATATCCAAACTCATCTTGACCATAACCAATGAAGATGCACTGCTTAGTTTTAGCATCCAGTTTCGATCTCTCATCTTTTGGAACATGCACACAAGATTTACACCCAAATACTTTCAAGTGATCATAGGAAACATCCTTAGCAAACCAAATTTTATTTGGAACATCACCATCCAAAGCAACTGCAGGAGACAAATTGATAATATAAGCAACAGTGTTAAGTGCTTCTGCCCAAAAGGAATTCAGAAGTTTAGCCTCTGAAAGCACACATCTAACTCTCTCAACTAAAGTTCCATTCATCTTCTCTGCTAATCCATTCAACTGAGGCGTCTTGGGTGGAGTTTTCTGATGACGAATTTCTTGCGTTTTGCAATAGTTATCAAAGGGACCAATATATTCACTGCCATTATCAGTGCGAATACATTTTAATTTCTTTCCCATTTGTCTCTCACATAAGGCTTGAAATTCCTTAAAAACATCAAGTACTTGATCTTTGGATTTTAAAGGATATACCCAGAGCTTGAGAGAATGATCATCAATGAAAGTAGCAAATTAAAGTGCACCACCTTTTGACTTTACTTTAAAAAGACCATACAAATCAGAATGAACTAGCTCCAATAATTCAGGCTTTCTTGAAAGGGGATGACTGTGAAAAGACTTTTCTGCTAACCGACTAAGCAATGGACACATCTTTTTACCTTTGCTTATTTCACACTAGCAAGCAAATTCTTCTTAGCCAAACATGCAATTACCCTCTCGCTCATATGACTTAGCCTCTTGTGCCACAATTCTGATAAAGTGTCACTCTCTACTAGATTTATAGAATCACTAAGGATAGAACCTTGTGTCACATATAAGTTAGAATTTTTTCTTCCTCGAGCCACAACTAATGAGCCCTTGGTGAGCTTCCATTGGCCATTAAACAAGTCATTGTGGTAGCCGTCATCATCCAGTTGTCCTATAGAGATCAAATTCAAAGGAATATCTGGAGCATGCTTCACATTTTGAAGGACTACTGTTGCACCAATATTAGTCTTCAAACAAACTGTACCAACACCAAATACCTTAACTTCACCAGCATTGCCCATCTTTAACACTCCACAGCTAACAGGAGTATAAGATGAAAAGATGTCTTTACTTGGTGTGACATGAGATGTAGCTCCAGAATCTACTATCCAACTTGTATCTTGGGATACAAAATTGATGATGTTTTTATCAGAAGCAAAGAGAAGGTCTTCTCGGACAACAACTACACTATTATTTCTGTTATTTTCTTCTTTCTTCCCTTCTCTAATTTCTTAGTTCAGCTTGTTACATAACCTCTTAATATGTCCTTTCTCGCCAAAATGATAACATGAATGATTCTGATACCATGACCTTGACTTGCTTCTATTATTACCTCTATTTCTCAAATTTCTTGTTTTATCTTCCCCCATTCTTTTGTAAATGGAACTTCTGAATGTGAGGATGAGCCTTGAGACTTTTTCCTTACTTCTTCATTCAACACATCACCCTTGGCATATTTTATAGTCAACTTACCTCCAGGAGTTGAATTTGTTAAAGAAATACGAAAAGTTTCCCAAGAATCTAGTAGAGTATTAAGAAGCCAAAGTCCTTGTATCTCATTGTCAAAATTGACACTCATTCCAGATAGTTGATCAAGGACACCTTGAAAATCATTTATATGATCAAGTATAGGACTGCCCTCCTTGTATTTAAAGGTCATCAATTGCTTTAGTAGGAACAACTTATTATTGCCTGTTTTTGAAGCGTAAAGTGTCTCCAACTTTTCCCACAATGTTCTAGCATGTGTCTCATTTACAATGTGATTGTGAACATTGTCTTCAACCCATTGTCTAATATATCCACATACTTGTTGGTGCTCAAAATTCTAATTCTCATCAGTCATAGACTCAAATTTATGAGCAGCGAAAATGGGAAGATGCATCTTCTTCACAAAGAGTAGATCTTTCATCTTGCTTTTCCATATGTTGTAATTGCTCCCATTCGAACATATCATCTTGCTCATGTTCACATCCATCAAAAATCCTCGATACCTAACCAAGACTTTGATACCACTTGTTGGGATCAAAATAATCAGATGTCATGCCAAAGCTAACAAAGCAAATCTCAAAAGACGCTAAGTAAGAAGATAAATGAGAAATATACCACAAGAGACACAACAATTTAACGTGGTTCGGTCAATCGACGTACATCCACATAAGGAGATGAGCAATCCACTATATAAAAGAGAGTATAAAATATAGAGAGAAACCACCTCACAAAATTCACTCAGAATAAAAAGGAGGTGCACACAAGTGACACTGCAATACTTGTGACTCACAAATTCTCCCCCTAAACAAAACTCTCAAAGCCCTTAAGACTACATTATGGATGCTACCAAGTTAGAAGGAATGAACCTCTATTTATAGAATCATAAACCTTTTCCTACAAGAAAAAGGACTAGGCAATTATGGAAGATTTGTGCTTTCCTTTTACAAAAAGAAATAACCAATTATGGTTAGAAAACAGGGCAAATACCCAACAAAAGTAACATCAAAATAGGATTTTTATGAACTCGTCACCTTTTTTTATTTAACGAAGTTGAGAAAAAAATTAATAATTTACAAAGAACCTATTTACATATATTTTAACTAAATTAAAGTAAACTAACAAATTATATATAATTTCAACCAAAATATCGCATGTTTTTGCAAAAAAAACTATGAAAGAGAGTATTAAAATTCAACTAATAAAAGGTTAAATATTTTTTTGAAGTAAATAGTTTTAGAATTTTATTGAATTTGAGTAAGAAAACAAAATATACAAGGTGAAATCGAAAAAAGAAAAAATAATAAAGGTGTTAATTTACTAGTTGGCATATTGAATATGGTTGGCCAATTTTTTTTATTTTTTTGGGCCTATCATGTACATTATAATTAGGGATAAGGACAAATATGGTCATTCGGTCAAAACAAATGCCAATCGAATGACCATTGAATTTGAATTCCTAAATTATAGCCATTTTTGACCTTTTCTCGCTACTGCATTTTTTTTTGTGTGTTGCTTTTTTGCTATTCTTTTTTTTTTTATGTTTTTTGATGCTCCATTTTTTTTAAAAAAAATAAAATTTTCTCTCCTATTTTTTTAAAAATAAAAAGTCTGCTCTTCTATTTATTTTTTTAAAATCCGCTCTTCTATTTTTTTTAAAAAAGACTGTTTTTTTCTATTTATTTCTTTAAAAAGATCTGCTCTTCTATTTCTTTTAAAAAAATTGCTCTTCTGTTTTTTTTAACAATCAAATATAATTTTGTAATTTTTTTTCCAATAGGGTGGAGATAGTTAGAATAAAAGATAATCAATGCATTGCGATCTTTCACGACTATTTTTCGTATAATTTGTGTGTGATAAATGTAGAATCAATATATACACAATGTACATATTATAAAATATAAATATACAATTATTACTTTATATATTTAAAATATCCAAATGGTAATGTGTTAGTTCAACTGAAATAAATAACAAGCATATACATTTTATACAACAATGACACATTTTTTATACATATACAATCGTGCTGGATACAATTTCTACACAAATCCTATTTAGATACATATTATATACAATAACGATACAGTTTCTATAAACATACTATACCGATACATATTCTATATAACAATTATATAGTTTCTACACACGTCCTACACAATTTCTATAGAAATCTTATACAGATATATATTCTATATAACAATTATACACATTCTATATAGTTTCTATAGAATTATTATATTTATACATATTCTATACAATAATTATACAATTTCTATACACATCTACATCTAACATAAATATAATTTTTTTATACAGTCAACTCAAAAAAAAAAGATTGTGAAAGTTCTTAAATCTAGACCTTGTATGAGACGTAACCTAAAAATTTATAAAAGTATAACTTAATTAGAACTTGTCAAGAAAGTAAGATATTATATTCTAATACATTTATTATACACTTTGTATGATAAAAAAGAGTAACAAAAAAACATAAAAGAAAGAAATAAAAAGCCAGCCAAACAAATAAAAATAAAAAATAATTAAAAAGGGCAACAAAAGAAAAACAACAAAAAGAAGAGTAAAAAAGTCAGCAAAAAAAAAATTAAAAAGAGCAATGTAAAAAAAACAACAAAAAAGAAGTAAAAAACCAACAAAAAAAAGTAAACAAAAAGTCAATAAAGATTGCAAAAAATGAGCTAAATGCATCAAATTTGGGTTTTTGTACTAATGACTAAAAAACGAAATTAAAAGGCTGAAAGACCCTATTTTGTCCAACAAGCCAAACGTGGGCTATTTCTTTAAAAAGAGGCCAACCTATGTCCTTTTCCTTTATAATTATATGGTGATATAAATACTGAACAAAAATAAGCAATTTGGCCTACCATATACAAGTATACGATAAAATAATCAGCAAAAAAACAATGCAAATGCACTTGATGGGATTCAAACTCGCGCACATAATGTGATTTTGAACCCACTTAACCACTACTACACAACCAGCTTTGTTGCATGTGGGTTTAATTATACTCTTATACTCAAATTCCACAATAATTTTAGTTATATAAACAATAAATTTTTGGACGAAGTAGGTTCAATTAAATCCACTTATCACCATGTGGGTCCGCCCCTGACCTAAAGTATATAAAGATCTCAAGTTTTAATGTCACGATCTGAAATTGAGCCACGATGGCGCCTACATAATTGCCCGGTAGGCAAGTCAATCCAACAATGCGGAAAATAATAATACAATATAAATAAGGAAAACAAAATAGAAAGTCTAAGGAAATAAGGGCCAACAATATAGATACATATTGTAACACTCAGAAATTCGAACCAGCTTTTAAACTTAGAATCTCTGAAAATTTTGAAGTTTTCAGGATCCATGGAGAAAGTTCAAGGGTCGTGAAAGGAACCATGAGCCGTGAAAAGGACTCGTGGAAGCAGACCTGCAGAGTCCATCCTCTGATCTGAAACTACGACCGGGATCCACAGGTCATGGATCAAACCATGGACCGTGGTTTCCCCTCGTAGAATCAAACCTGAGGGTCAGCAATTACCTTAGGAACCACAGACAGGTTCTACGGACCGTGGATGGTTTCACGGATCGTGAAATCCGCCCGTGAAAATCAGACCCACAGCCTTACATTATTTCTCAAGAACCACGACCAAAAACCACGAGCCGTGGTTCCATCTACGTGTCACGACCCAGACCGCCGTGAATGGCACTCACCCAACCCCCGGGTGAGAGAACCATCACTGCCCCGAACTTAACCATTCTAACATCTCAAAACCAAGTGCGGAAAGTAAACTAGCATTCAATAATTTAGGAAAAATACTTCATTAACAATAACCTGCGGAAATTATCCCTTAGAACCTGAAAGTCGCAGTACCAAACAATCTACCAATGTCTAGAGTACATGGATACAACCCCAAAACATAAAGGAAATAGTTTAAGCCCGAAACAAATGGGCTACAACTCTAAAGATAGATCCAAGGAAGCTTGATCGAACAACTCACCCTTGAAGTCTGGAACGCTAGTACTACAGATGAGGTCGCGTCTTAGCCGCTGGAAGATTTTTTGTACTCACAAGAAAGACAAGCAAGTGCAGTATCAGTACACCACCACTGTGTACTGGTAGGATCATCAGCCAGTTTCCAAATAAACAGTGTATAAGCAGTACAACAATATCAAGTAAAATGTATGGAAGATATGCAACAATATTAATAGGCTCCCCTTAGACTACTAGCCTCTGCCTAACTTGTTTCCGCATGAAATCCACCCTTAATAACCATAAGCAACAGTCACATACACATAACCATCCTTTTTGCCTATCCCGGACCCACCCTTGGATCCCCTCTAGACAACACCTAAGTGTTAACAGGAAACTCGACCTAATCCAAGACCAATTCAACAGATACAACAGAATTCTTGGTCCTTCAATATCATAATTCAACAAACAGCCTAGTTCACTCACGGAAGCAATACCAGTCAATTTAATGCAATCAATAACAATGCAATGATACAGAAAAGTAAACCCGTACCAGGCATGGTACCCGAGCCAACCATTAGTAATTCATACCAGGCGTGGTACCCGTGCCAACCATTAATATACCTGTACAAGGCGTGGTACCCGAGCCTACCGAATGTCAATAATCCACAGTCAATATATGAACACACAACTTGTAAACCAACAAGTACACACCGTTCAACTCACAGACTGTAAAGAAGGACCCTTAGAAATTCTACACAATCCCTCTAAACAATGCAATTCATACAACCACTTAGATAAGAGTACAAGCACATACAATATTCACAGAAAGCGTAAGCCATCACCTACCTCGAAATGATCCAAGCTCTATTCAACCCGAGCTTTTCCGTGTTCCGAATTCCTTTTTCGTTCTTGGTCTAAAATAACATACAAGTACATGAAATTAACAAACAAGGCCTGCACATTACTCGGATTACAGCGAATCCCAAAACCCCAGGCCACCCATGATCATCCCACCCTTTTCCCAGGCTTTCCACCATCAATTTTCCTAGTTCTATCATTTTTATGGATAAAAAATAGGGAATTAAACAACCTATGATCATAATATCTTACTTTTAACAACACCCAAGAACATTCAAGTCTAGAATCCCCCTTCTTCCCCAGATTCTACCATTCCTAGGTTATTCTAACCTTCCCGCAAGTTCCCTCCTAGCAATTCTACCGCATAGGAAAAGTATTACGAAGACTGGGGAGTAGAAACCTTACCTTAGGGAAGAAAATAATGGAAATATTGAGGAAAAACGCCTGGAATCGCCTTGCTCTTCTCCCAAAACAAAATTGTGAAAACTTAATGTTCTGCGAAATGTTTCAGCTTTAATTCCCATCGAGCCCACTATAGCGATTTGCTCTTCTATAGCGGTTTCGCTGTAGTGGAGTCACTCGTTATGGTGGAGGCTAACCAATGTTGACCTCCGTTGTAGCGGTAATTTTTCTGCTATGGCGGAGGCCACTACGGTGAAGTGTCAACTGCTATAGCGATTGACATGGGACAGAAAGTAGTAAAACCTCTAAAATCAGTCCATTTTATAACACACTTATTTTCCCGATATCCCGAAACAACCCCTTCGCGTTGACCTCGATTCCGGGAGTTCTACTTACCCAAATTCAATTCTGAAAAGTCCCCCCGACTCCTTTATGTGTTAGTTACGAGGAAAACTAGCTCAACACAATACATCCGACCCCATCCTTACCCGGATGGCCCTAGACCATGCCTTGCTCCTAAACCAATCGAGACTAGCCTAGCCCAGAATTTCAAACCCCTAAATCTAGAGTTTTCTAACTCTAAAACTTGGCACGATTGGACTACCCATAATGACAGACCCAGTCATTACAACAGATATCAATTTACCCATCATTCATCTCCAAATGATCAAACCCGAATTTACGGAAATAAAAGAAGGAAAGTGTAGTACCTGAATTCTCAAACATTTGAGGGTACTTGTCTCGCATATCCTTCTCGATTTCCGAAGTGGCTTCCTTAACCACACGATGCTTCCAATGAACCTTTACCATATCAATCACCTTTGTCCTCAATCTCTGGACATCCCGAGCAAGAATCAAGACTGGTTCCTCTTCATAACGAAGATCTTTATCGAAAAGTACCTCATCCCACTTGATGATGTAGTCCCCATCCCCATGGTATCGCTTAATCATAGATACATGGAATACCTGATGGATGCCCAACAAACTAGGTGGTAGTGCTAACTTGTAAGCCACTGGCCCCAAAATCTCAAGAACTTCAAACGGACCGATGAACAGAGGGCTAAGCTTGCCCTTCTTACCAAATTGCATAACCCCCTTCATTGGTGACACCTTCAACAATACATGTTCACCAACCTGAATTCCATGTCCCGGACCTTGCAATCTGCATGTTCCTTCTACCTACCTTGGGTAGCCAGTAACTTGGCCTAAATGCCCCTTACCTTTTCCTGCGCTTCCCTTACTAGTTCCACTCCTAAAGGCTTTACATCGCCTTCCTCAAACCACCCAACTGGTGATCTGCAGCTCCTCCCATACAATGCCTCGAATGGTGCCATGTTAATACTGGAGTGATATCTATTGTTGTATGAGAATTCACACAACGGTAGAAACTGGTCCCAATGACCCCCGAAGTCCATCACACATGCTCTCAGCATGTCCTCCAATACCTGGATCATCCTCTCCGACTAACCATCAGTCTGAGGATGGAAGGCTGTGCTAAAAGTGAGTTTTGTACCTAACTCTTCATGTAGCTTGCCCCAGAACTTGGAAGTAAACTGTGTACCCCTGTGTGAAATGATGGACAGTGGCACCCCATGCAATCCCACAATCTTCTTCACATAGATCTTAGCCAATTGTTGTGAATTGTAATCTACCCTGACCGGAATGAAATGAGAAGACTTGATCAGCCTGTCAATAATGACCCAAATTGAGTCATACTTCCCTAGTGTCTTGGGAAGACCCACCAGGAAATCCATGGCTATCATTTCCCACTTCTACTCTGGAATTGGCATTATCTGAAGTAGTCCTACAGGTCTCTGATGTTCATATTTTACCTGTTGGCAGTTCTGACACTTGGACACAAAATCAACTATGTCCCCTTTCATCCTGGGTCACCAATAACGCTGCCTCAAGTTCCTGTACATTTTAGTCACACCCGAATGAATTGAGTACCGCGAACCATGAGCTTCTGTCAAGATTTTATGAATTATATCATCAACCCGAGGAACACAAATTCTCCCCCTAAAATTTAACACTCTGCCAGAGTCTAGCGTGACGTCTCTAGATTCCTCGGATATTACCTTACCTCGAACCTTACTCTGTTTCGGATCCTGAAACTGTTTGGCCTTTATTTCCTCTATGAAAGTGGATTTGACCTCAATACTGGCCAACAACCCACCCTAATCTGAAACACCCAAGTGCATGAACTTGGCCTCCAATGCTCGAATTTCCTTTGCTAGTGTTCGTTTGAACACCCCCAAACAAGCCAAGCTACCCATGCTAACTGTTTTCTAGCTTAATGTGTCTGCCACCACATTAGCCTTACCCGGATAGTATTGAATAGTCACATCATAGTCCTTCAATAACTCCATCCGCCTCCTCTGCCTCAGATTCAAATCCTTTTGAGTGAACACATGCTGCAGACTGTGATGATCAGTGAACACTTCACACCTGACACCATAAAGATAGTGTCTCCAAATCTTTAGTGCAAAAACCACCGCTGCCAACTCTAAGTCGTGAGTCGGGTAATTACTTTCATGCATATTCAACTGCCTTGATGCATAGGCTATCACATTCTTATCCTGCATCAACACAACACCCAAACCAGAATGTGAAGCATCACAGTAAACAATAAAGTCTTTACCTTCAACAGGCAAGGACAATATAGGAGTCGTGGTCAAAAGTGTCTTGAGATTTTGAAAGCTTTCCTCGCACTTGTCGGACCACATGAACGGTACATCTTTCTGTGTCAGCCTGGTTAGGTGAGTAGCAATAGAAGAAAAATTCTCAACAAACCTCTGGTAGTACCCTGCGAGCCCAACAAAACTCCTCACCTCAGTCACAGAGCTAGGCCGGGCCCAACTCTTGACTGCTTCAATTTTCTGGGGATCCACCATCACCCCCTGTTCTGACACTACATACCCCAAAAATGCAACTGAAGTCAACCAAAACTCACACTTAGTGAACTTCGCATAAAGCCTCTGGCGTCTCGAGATATCCAACACAATACAGAGATGATTAGCATGCTCCTCTATACTCTTAGAGTAGATAAAAATATCATTGATAAATACAATCACGAAGGAATCCAAATACAACTTGAATACCCCATTCATCAAATTCATAAATGTTGTCGGCACATTGGTCAAACCAAACGACATTACTAGAAACTCATAATGCCCATACCGAGTCCGAAAAGTAGTTTTCAGAATGTCCTCAGGCCTAATCTTTATTTGATGGTACCCCGATCTCAAGTCGATTTTCGAAAATATCGATGCACCCTGAAGTTGGTTAAACAAATCATCTATACGGGGTAGGGGGTACTTATTTCGGATGGTCACCTTGTTCAACTGCCTATAGTCTATGCACATCCGCATACTACCATCCTTCTTTTTTACAATTAAAACTGAAGCACCACAAGGCAAAGCACTGGGACATATAAATCCCTTATCTAGGAGTTCCTGCAGCTGAGTCTTAAGTCTCTTAACTCTGCCGGAGCCATACGATACGGAGGAATGGAAATAGGACGAGTGCCTGGCTCCAAATCAATACATAAATCTATGTCCCTTTCCGGAGGCATACCTGGCAAGTCCACAGGAAATACCTCTAAATATTAAGAAACCACCAGAACTGACTCAATAGACGGGGACTCCACGCTATTATCCTGGAGATGAGCCAAGAAGGCTAGACACCCCTTCCCCACTAGCTTCCTAGCCCGAACAAACGATATTATCTTAACTGGCTTAGGCCTGTACACACCTTCCCACTCTAGTCTATCCTTACCCGAAATTTCTAGAGCCATAGTCTTGGTGTTATAGTTCAACACAGCATGATAAGGAGATAGCCAAGTCATACCCAAGATAATATCAAAATCAACCATATCCATAATTACCAAGTCTACCCAAGTATGCAACCCCACAAATACCAAAGAACAATCACGATAAACATGAGTCACAATCACAGACTCTCCAACCGGGGTAGAAACATGGACAGGGGAATCAAGGATATCACAAATTAGGTCCAGACCCAACGCAAAACTCACAAATATATAAGAATATATAGAACCTAGGTCAAATAATATCGAAGCCATTTTATCGCAGACAAGAATGGTACCTGTGATCACTGTATCTGATGCTTCTGCCTCGATCCTTCCTGGAGAAGCATAGCAATGAGCCTGATCATCAATTCGGGCAACTTCCCGGGCTGGCTGCACTGCACCTCTGCCTGCACCGTCGTTCCCCCTGTCTCCCCTGCCTCCCTGAAAATTACCTCGCTCACCCTGTGGATGACCCCTAGCATTACTGCCTCTGCCTGTCGAGACCACTGCTCTAAACGACTGCTGATCCTGATTACCTGTCTGCCTATGTGGACACTCCAACTTAAAGTGGCCCAGATCACCATAATGGAAGTAACCACAGTCAAGTGTAGGTCTGCTAGCTGATGTATAAGATGCTCTATGGCCTCTAGGAGTTGAAGACTAAGCGCCCTGACGACCACCTGTAGTAGCTTGCAAGGCTGACTGAATAGGACGGGCCGAGTAAGCATGTTGATTCTGGCCCCTGGAGTATGAACCACCATAGTTTCCCTCATTCCGGAGCTTCTTGGCTAAAGCCTTAGCCTGCCCCGCTTGCCTAACTCCCTCTAACTTCTTCACATAATCCACCACATCATTAAAGCCCTTTCCTGAAGAAGTCATATGCACTGACAGTACCTTCAGTTCAGTATTTAGACCCTTGATAAACAACCGGACCCGTTCCTCCTTGGACCCCAACATCTGTGTAGCAAAATGAGACAAGGCATGAAACTTGGCCTCATAAGCCGAGACCAACATGCCACCCTGTTCTAAGTTCAAGAACTCATCTTTATTCCGGTCCCTCAAAGTATGGGGTACGTACTTCTCCAAGAACAAGTCATGGAACTGCTCCCAAGTCAGTGGAGGTAGAATAGAAGACCGACACTCAACATAAGACCTCCACCACTGCTTGGCATCACCCTGTAGCTGAAAAATGACAAATTCAACCCCATACCGACGAACAATACCCAACTTGTGCAACCTCTCATAGCAATACAATATGAACTCATAAGCATCCTCCCTATCCGAACCCTGAAACGTAGGGGGTTTCAGCTTGAGAAACTTGGTCAGCATCTCATGCTCATTCCCTGTCATCACTGGGCCTAGCAATGGCCTGAAAAAATCATTTGTGCCCGAAGTTTCATCGATCCTAGGCGCTGTAGTGACCACTGGCTGATTATCCAAGGCCTGATTTGCATAAGCTGCAGGTATGGATCTAGCACCAACCAACCCACTCAGAATGTTCCAAACTTGCTGAAAGGCTTCCGGTGTCATAGCAAGAAGGCATGTACCCCCAACCGGTGCCGCCTCTGTCTGCGCCCCTTTATCCTCTACAACCACTTCTTCTACGTCCTCAACAACATGCTCTTGAGGTGGGGGAGTGGTTTCCTCGCGTGCATCAGCAGTAGCTCGAGCCCCCCCCCTGGTGGGTATTGCTCTACCTTGTCCTCTTCCCCTTCCCCTACCTCTACCATGGACAGTCGGGCCTACTGCTGGGACCGCTGCTCTAGCTCTGTTATTCCTTGTGTTAACCATCTACGAACAAAAGAGTGAATGAGGTTAGATACCAATTTGTATCACCAGATACCAATTTGAATCAACTTATAGCACCAAGGAAAGAAGGAAGAGATAGTTTTTCCTAAAGCCCCATAGCCTCCCGAAGAAAAGTACGGACGTCTCTGCACCATTCTGCAGGACTATACTAGACTCATTTGGTACGACGAGATCAACAAACCTAGGGCTCTGATACCATCTTTGTCATGACCTAGACCGCCGTGAGTGGCACTCACCCAACCCCTGGGTGAGAGAACCATTACTGCCCCGAACTTAACCGTTCTAACAACTCAAAACCAAGTGCGGAAAGGAAACTAGCATTCAATAATTTAGGAAAAATACTTTATTAACATTAACCTACAGAAATTATACCCTAGAACCTGAAAGTCGCAGTACCAAACAATCTACCAATGTCTAGAGTACGGGGATACAACCCCAAAACATAAAGGAAATAGTTCAAGCCTGAAACAAATGGGCTACAACTCTAAAAATAGATCCAAGGCAGCTTGATCGAACAACTCACCCTTGAAGTCTGGAATGCTGGTACTACAGATGAGGTCACGTCTCAACCGCTGGAAGATTTTTTGTACTCACAAGAAAGACAAGCAAGTGCAGTATCAGTACACCACCACTGTGTACTGGTAGTATCATCAGCCAGTTTCCAAATAAAAAGTTTATAAGCAGTACAACAATATCAAGTAAAATGTATGGAATACATGCAACAATATTAACAGGCTCCCCTTAGACTACTAGCCTCTGCCTAACTTGTTCCCACATGAAATCCATTCTTAATAACCATAAGCAACAGTCACATACACATAACCACCCTTTCTGCCTAACTCGGACCCACCCTGGGATCCCCTATAGACAACACCTAAGTGTTAACCCCGGCCTAAACCAAGACCAATTCAATACATACAACAGAATTCCCGGTAACTCAAGGACCACCAGACAATATCATAATTCAACAAACATCCCGGTTCACTCATGGAACCAATACCAGTCAATGCAATGCAATAAATAACAATGCAATGATAAAGAAAAGTAAACCCGTACCAGGCTTGGTACCCGAGCCAACCGTTAGTAATTTATATCAGGCGTGGTACCTGTATCAATCGTTAGTATACCTGTACCAGGCGTGGTACCCGCGCCAACCGAATGTCAATAATCCACAGTTAATATATGAATACACAACTTGTAAACCAACAAGTACACACCGGTCAACTCACAGACTATAAGGCAGGACCTTTAGTTATTCTACACAATCCCTCTAAGCAATGCAATTCATACAACCACTTAGATAAGAGTACAAGCACATACAATATTCACAGAAATCGTAAGCCATCACCTACCTCGAAATGATCCAAGTTCTATTCAACCCGAGCTTTCCTGTGTTCTGGATTCCTTTCTCGTTCTTGGTCTAAAATAACATACAAATACATGAAATTAACAAACAAGGCCTGCACATTACCCAGATTACAGCGAATCCCAAAACCCTAGGCCACCCATGATCATCCCACCCTTTTCCCGGGCTTTCCATCGTTAATTTCCCTAGTTCTATCATTTTTACGAATAAAAAATAGGGAATTTAACAACCTATGATCATAATATCTTACTTTTAACAACACCCAAGAACATTCAAGTCTAGAATCCCCCTTCTTCCCCAGATTCTACCATTCCTAGGTTATTCCAACCTTCCCACAAGTTACCTCCTAGCAATTCTACCGCATAGGAAAAGTATTACGAAGACTGAGGAGTAGAAACCTTACCTTAGGGAAGAAAACAATGGAAAAATAGAGGAAAAATGCCTGGAATCGCCTTGCCCTTCTCCCAAAATGAAATTGCGAAAACTGAATTTTTTTGGAAATGTTTCAGCTTTAATTCCCATCGATCCCGCTATAAAGGTCCACTCCACTATAGCGGATCCGCTGTAGCAGAGTCGCCCGCTATGGGGAAGGCTGACCTCTGTTGTAGCGGTAATTTTTCCGCTACGGCGGAGGCCGCTACGGCGAAGTGTCAACCGCTATAGAGGTTGAAACGGGATAGAAAGTCATAAAACCTCCAAAATCATTCCATTTTATAACACACTTATTTTCCCGACGTCCCAAAATAACCCCTTCGCGTCGACCTCGATTTTGGAGTACTACTTACCCAAATTCGATTCCAAAAAGTCCCCTGGATTGCTTTATGTGTTAGCTACGAGGAAAACTAGCTCAACACAAGACATCTAACCCCATCCTTACCCAGATGGCCCTAGACCATGCCTCTCTCCTAAACTGGTCGAGACTAGGCTAGCCCAGAATTTCAAACCCCTAAATTCAGAGTTTTCTAACTCTAAAACTTGGCACGATTGGACTACCCATAATGACAGACCCGATCATTACACTACGGGCCATAGATGGGGTCCGTAGAACCTGAAGCCGAATTCCTTCAGCAATTGTTTAAGCTTATGATTTCTTCTACTTATGCATGAACTCAGTTTTAGTATGCTTTCCAAGTATGTTTTTATCATGAAATTGCATAAGCTCGCATACTTAGTACATCCTATTGTAATGACGCATACTTCTTGTGCTGCATCCTATCATGATGCAGAAGTCGCTCATTCTCAGACTCGTGGCTAGAGACCGCATGTTTTCCAGTCCCTATTGGTGAGTCTTCATCCTTCGAGGACTAGTTATGGATTTAGTTGTCTTATTGACTTTCTTTCAGTACTTAAAGTTAGCTGGAGTCTTATCCTAACAACTCATTATATCTGTTTTAGAGGCTTTTTAGACATAGCTAGATATTCAGTATTCCATGTTTCAGATTATTTCTCCTAGATTTATGCTTTATCTTTATTTATGGAGTTGCTCTTTGTCTATTATTAAGCTTCCACTCATTTTGATTACGTTTATGTTTAAGTCATTCTAAGGCCAAGGATTAATTTGGGATCACTTGTGATCTAGGGTCCTGTGTTACGCCCAGGGGTTAGCCTCGATGCGTGACACATACCAACTGCAATAAATATACAAAAAAGGCCCTAAAGTAAACGAGAAGATAATATATACACAAGAACCAACCTCGGTCCTGGTGTCACCGGTACAAGAGCGTCTAAAGTATGGAGTAGCTGTACAACAAGTATTGTCTATCCAAAATATAAAATATAGACAAAAAGGTAGATGAAAAGCAGTAAAAGTCTCTAAAAGTTATTACATTTAATCATTTTCTAAATACACACGGTTTGCTAGATCGAGAAAAAATAAAGAAATTTTGCAGCTCATTCAAATTCAGTTTTAATTATCTAACCATGATGATACTCAACGTTTTACTGGTTCATGCTTTAAGTTTCAGCAGAGCTTGAACATGATTCCTAATGAGTCTTTTACCTACAAGCAAAATTGGAGATTCTAATAACATGGTTTCTAAAACATACTCCCTCCGTTTCAAAAAGAATGACCTATTTTGACTTGGCACGCAGTTTAAAAAAATAAAGAAGACTTTTGAATCTTGTGATCTTAAGTTAAAGTTATGTCAAATGTACCAAAATATCTTTTAATCTTGTGATCTTAAACATTCCATGTGGAAAAGTGAAATTAAATTGTTGCCAAAAAAGGAAAGGGTCATTCTTTTTGAAACGGACTACAAAAGAAAGTAGATCATTCTTTTTAAAATGGAGGAAGTAGTATTTTAATAACAAATATTAACAAAGTTGAGTAGCATTTTTACCTTCCACAGGGCAGTGAACATGGAGCTTTTGAGGCTTCAAGATCTATTCCCTCCACCACGAGATCGAACAACACAGAGATTAAGAGAGGAAAATGCTAAGTTTGAGAGATCATAGACAATATATTAAGATGAGCGATTTTTGATAGTTCCCAAACTTGTCCCTCTACTGAAGATATATGGGGGTATTTATAGACGAAAAGGTTCTAGGATTTGAGTTTGGGCGGGAATTTGAACATGGCCTTTTGAAATTTTGGTCAAAGGAAGTTTGAAGTTTGAATGTTTAAAGTTAGCTGAATCTTCACGTGATTTGGGCAGAGAAAACATGATTTGTTTTAGATTATACTTGAAATGAGAAGCCTTGATATGGCCTGTTGACACCCAATTTTGGCTCTCCTTGCTTAAAATTAATGTATTCAGGTCTCCTCATCGTTAAAGAGTGCAAAATATACTTTTTTACACATTTTTTCTTGAAATATAATATTTTATTGATAATCATTCTTGTTTTAGGAGTTTTATTAATTTATTGATATATTTTTTATGTTTTACAATTCATTGATAATTATATTTAATTTCGTAATTATTAAAAAAAATTATCAATTTATTATCACATTTTTACTACCTTAGAATTTAGTGATAATTATCTTTTATTTGGTAAATATTAGGATTTTTATCAATTTATTGTCATTATATAATTTTGATAATCACAATATTTTTTACAGTCATCTGCACACTACAAATACTACAATTTTAATTATTTACAACACATTACATTTTATTTTTATATTTTTGTAATCACATACCAACACACATATTTTTGTACATTATTTATATTTTTTGATACATTCTACAAACGTAATAAGTCGAATCAATTAATTATAAATACAGAGTTAAAAATTTGGTCAAATCAAAATCTTATCACCTTTATTAAAGATGACACTTGATGTGATTAATTACGGCTAATATCTTTTGGTTAATAAGCCTTTTACTAATGAATAAAAGGGTGAATAACCCATTGAATTATAACTCATGTGTTAATGGGACAAAAGGGGGAGTTCTTTTATTTTTTGGGTAAAAATGGGGGTCAATTTGCAATATAAATAAAGGGGAATGGGAAGAACAAAATCAGATTTTTAAGTTGAGGGGGTTTCTTTACTTTGTTAAAATTTTCATAAGGCCCCAAAGGCGCTCTCGCTCTCTTCTCTTCCTCAAAGAGAGCAGATGCTCTCTGCCAAGCTCTTTCTCGTCTCATGTCTGTCGGAGGTCCGAAAAATTGAACTCCGGTAAATCTCAACACCACAATTCACCACCACCACACTACCTCTTCTCCCCATTGTTCTTCCTCTCACTACAACATTTTAGGCTATTAGCCACCCTTGTAAAGTGTGGCCTAAACTAGCAAAAAGTGTGGCCTTTGATCAAAGGCTACGCTTTTTGACTTTAGGCAATGCTTTTTCGGGGGTGGCCTAAAGAGGCATAACCTTTGACTTTAGGCCACGCTTTTCAAGTATTGCTATAGCATCTACGCTTAAAAAGCATGGCCGATGAGATACAACGTCCACGCTTTTTAACACCTCATCAGCAACGCATTTATTTGATAAACCTATGCTTTAAAGCGTGGCCTTTGGTTTGTTATTGGCCACGCACGAGAAGTACGAGGCAAACCAATAACAAATTCCAAGTAATCCCTTCCCACTTCCATTCAGGAATGGAAAGTCGCTGCATCAAACCACCAGGTCTCATGTGCTCAAACTTCACCTGCTGACAGTTCAAGCACCGAGACACAAACTCAACTATATCCCACTTCATACCACTCCACCAGTAAGGCTGTCTCAAGTCTCTATACATCTTTGTTGCGCCAGGATGAATGGAATATCTAGAATAATGCACCTCACGAAGTATCAACTGAATCAAATCCCCAACTCTCGGAACACAAAGGCGACTATCAAACCTCAGAACCCCACCTGAATCTAGAGTATCCCGACTGGCCTCACCCCGGACAACCTGATCACGAAGGTCACACAACTGCTAATTCTCAAACTGACGGCTCTGAATCTAATCAATCAAAGTAGAACGAACCTCAACACTGGCGAGAACTCTGCTAGGATCCGACAAGTCAAGCCTATCCAAACGGTTAGCCAAGGACTGGATGTCCAAGTCCAAGGGTCGCTCTGAAACTGAAAGAGAAGCTAGGCTACCCATACTCACCTCCTTCCAGCTCAGGGCATCAGCTACGACATTTGCCTTGCCCGAATGATAAAGAATAGTGAAGTCATAGTCCTTCAGTAGCTCGACCCATCTCCTCTGCCTCGAGTTTAGCTCTCGCCGACTCGTGATATACTGAAGACTATGGTGATCAGTGAAGATCTCACAGTGAACTCCATATAGGTAATTCCTCCAGATCTTGAAAGCGAAAACTACCGCCGCCAACTCTAAGTCGTGAGTGGGGTAGTTGCGCTCGTAAACCTTCAGCTGCCTCGACGCATATGCTATTACTCGACCCTGCTGCATCAATACACAACCAAGACTAACCCCAAAAGCATCACAATACACGGAAAAGATCTGACCCTCAACCGACAAAATCAAAACTGGATCTAAAGTCAATAAGGCCTTAAGCCTCTGAAAGCTATCCTCACTGATCCGACCACTGAAATGGGACATCCTTCCTAGTCAGCATAGTCAAGGGTGCTGCTATGTAAGAAAATCCCTGAATGAAGCGTTTGTAGTAAACTGCTAACCCAATAAAGTTGCGGACCTCAGTAACAGTAGTAGGTCTAGGCTAATCACAAACTGCTGAAATCTTTCCCGGATCAACCCTAATCCCATCCTTAGACAGCACCTGCCTTAGGAATGCAACTGACTCAAGACAAAACGCGCACTTTGAGAACTTGGCATAAAGCCGATGATCTCTCAAAGTCTGGAGTACAACCCTTAGTGCTGCTCATGCTCATCTCTACTACGCGATTATACTAAGATGTCGTCTATAAAAACTATCACAAATGAGTCCAAATAAAGAACCCTGTGCATCAAGTTCATAAAGGCTGCGGGGGCATTAGTCAACCCAAAAGACATTACCAGGAACTCATAATAGCCATAACGTGTCCTGAATGCTGTCTTAGGGATGTCCTCCGCCCTAATCCTCAACTGATGGTAGCCAGAACTCAAATCGATCTTTGAAAATACGACTGAACCCTGAAACTGATCAAACAAGTCATCAATCCTCGGCATCGGATACCTATTCTTCACTGTCACCCTATTCAGCTACCGATAATCAATACACATCTGCATCGACCCATCCTTCACGAAGAAAATAGGATAACCCCAAGGCGACACACTCGGTCTAATAAACCCCTTAGCTAACAGATCCTGGAGCTTCTTTTTAAGCTCCCTTAACTCAGTCAGATCCATACGGTAAGGAGAAATAGAAATGGGCCTGGTGCCCAGCTCTAACTCAATAGCAAAATCAATATCTCTCTCAGGTGGAAGGCCTGACAGGTCGGTAGGGAACACATCTAGGAAGTCTCTAACCACAGGAATAGACTCAGGAGACGAAGGGTCAGCACTAACATTTTGTACACATGCTATATAAGCTAAACACCCATGGGAAATCAACTTCCTAGCTTGAAGACAAGAGATGATCCCAGACGGTGCATGGCTAACAGAACCCTGCCACACAACCGGGGATACACCAGGCACGGCTATGGTAACAGTCTTGGCATAACAATCCAGAACTGCACGGTGAGGGGATAACCAGTTCATGCCCAGTATCACATCAAAATCTAACATATCGAGTATCATCAAATCACCCCAAGTCTCCAAATCACCAACAAATATCACGCAGGATCTCACAATTTGATCCACTACTAAAAAATCTCCAACTAGGGTGGAAACAGAAACATCAACAGATAATGGCTCACTATCCAACTCTAAACAAGGAAGAAAGTAGGTAGATACATATGAACAAGTGGATCCAGGATCAAATAAAGCCATAGCAGACTGATGGCACACAGAAATCGTACTTGTAATCACAATATCTGATGCCTCTGCCTCTGCCTCCGATCTCCCAGGGACCGCATAGAACTAACGATGACCTCCACCTGCCCGACCGCCATCCTTACCACCTGCTCTGCCACGTAGAGCACCACCTCTACCCTGACGACCACCCCCTCTAGCCGGAGGCTGAACTGCTCATAAAGGCTTGACCGGTGGAATTGTACCCTGCTGGGGGCAATCTCTTGCAAAATGACAAATCACACCATAAGTAAAACAAGCCCCTGGCAGCCTACTCGGTCGGGATGAACCAACTGAACCCGTGTGTCCACCACGGCCTGATGCCCTAGAAACTGAACCCCTCAGAGTCTGACAACTGTTACCCTGCTGGCTACTCCGCCCCTGCACAAACCGAGACTTACCAAAAGTCTGAAGCAAAGACCGAACCTCTACCATTTTGATAGGGACCATTGTAGCTACCCTGATGTCGAGGCCTCTTATCTCTGGCCCTGGAGTCATGATGAAGAAAATCCTCTACAGTACGGGCATAGTCTGCAATAGCCTGGAGTGATCGACCACTAGCAACCAATATCTCAGATGGCTCTCTAAACTCTTTCCGCAAACCCCATAATAAATTTGTAAACCCTATCTGGCTCAGTAGGAATGATCATAGCCCCAAATGGAGCAAGCTGATGGGAATGGGTCTCATACTCAGATACGCTCATAGAACCCTGAATAAGTCTGGTGAATTGCTCTCGCACGAACCATTCGCGGGAGAATGAATTAGAATAAGCAAGATTTTAGGAAACTTTCAAGGATACTATGCACGAAATAGGTATCATAGTATAGAGCTGAATCTACATATCAGAAGTACGAAAGGATCCAAAATAATATATACGTAAATGTCTCTGAGTGGTAATAGAGTACATAAAGCAAAAGATGAACTAAAGCTAAGCTCCAGTCGCTAAGATCTCACCCTCGGTCTGGAATATCACAAAATAGCACCTCGCACGAGTCTCTACGAGCTAACGGCAATGGCTCACACTAGGATCTGCACTAGAGGATGCAGTGTGTAGGGTGAGCACCAAATGCGAAGCATAAGGTACCCAGTAGGTATCATAGGCCGACTGGTCACATATAAGATAAAAGAGTAATAGCAGACAGAATAGAAACAAGCAGTCACAAGAATCAAAAAAAAGTACACAGGAACTAGCCCAGAGAGAAGACAACAAGAACAACATACAAGGCTAGCAAGTAGAATATATATATACACAACAGGCACATGTGTAAGCAGAAACAAAGCACCTGGGATCCTTGTAATAACAATATATACATAATAAGTTTAAGAAATGGACGGTATACCGGTAACCTCAAGTGTAAGAGAAAGAGGGAAAGAGTAATGATAGGCATGCTCGAAGACAGGAATCAAAATCAACTAATCATATCAATCTCAAATCCAGAACTAACAACCTAGCAGTAACCAATTTCATACTTAACCGTAGTAGGGAACAATTCCGTAAGTAAATAACAAGAGTCTACCTACAGTCCCCCGGCCGCCCATACAACCAAGGAACACAAATAAGTGAAAACAAACCCTCCGGCATCCCATACTACTGGAGCGTACAATCAGCAAGCAACAAACAAGGGTGGTATCTCACGCAGATGGATGATATGATGTCATGCTAAGTAAAAGTGATAGTAGTACCGTATGTTACCCGCTTCCGGAGACCTGTCAGGCCCAGAAGGCAGGATCCATGGAAGGTCTCACTCGTATACCACTACTGCACCGTATACCCTCTCTCTGGCACACGCAGCCCGAAGCCCCAGGCCCAGAAAAGAAAGGTCCATGGAGGTCCCCGACCAACATACTAGATGCCCCACATCTCGAAAATCATCAAGTAAAGTTGCCCGGAGGGTGTCCGAGTCTAAATCAGTAAGTCAAATGAACCTAGCGCACTGCCCTGCCAAGCCCAGTATTATCACGAAAGCAGTAGTAAAACAAGTCTAGGCCTCGGCCCTGTCGAGCCTAGTATTATCACGAAAGCTGTAGTAAAACAAGTCTAGCCCTCGACCCCGCCGAGCCTAGTATTATTAGAAATAGTGATAAAATATCCTTTAGAACTTTTCTCACCCTGAGAAGATTCACAAAATAAGTCAAACTATTTCCAAATCATTTCTGTCGAAAATGGACCCCCCGGGCCATACAAGGTTTAGAAAATAGTTCCAGTAGGCCCGAAGCCAAAACAGTAGTAAAACGTGGAAGAAACCTCTTTACATGCATGGAAATGGTATGATTGTACACACAATATCCGCCTCGCAGCTCACAATCAACCTAATGACCCTGCACAGACTCCAAAGCTACTCAGCAAGCATAACCAGCCTAGGAGGATAATTCCATGTTCGAGACTCGCGGACATTCCCAATGATCCCACCATCTATGTTCCAGAGTCAACAAGTCCCCCACGGGACCACAAGGGTAATAATATCAATAAATTAGAATACTACACATAACGGAGGAAAGAAACGAGATGAATCACGGAAGAGCGGTCAAGGTCTGTGGTACCAGCCTAACAACCCAACCCAAGGATGTCAACTAGTACAATTTTACCCAATATATGCGACATCTAGGGAGTTAAGCCGTAACCT
Organism: Jaltomata sinuosa; assembly: GCA_003996215.1. Classification (NCBI taxonomy): domain Eukaryota; kingdom Viridiplantae; phylum Streptophyta; class Magnoliopsida; order Solanales; family Solanaceae; genus Jaltomata; species Jaltomata sinuosa. The sequence continues at coordinate 720,633 of QJPP01007254.1, forward strand.
ACCTATGGTCCGACGACAAGCTGCTAGAAAAATGATGTCCCAGCCCGAACCGCTCCGAGAAGCTCCAAAACAAAATCAAACTCGAACTCGGGATTGAATAACTTGACGTAGATAATCGATTTTCTTTCGGGTAAGCAAATATAACACCAAGTATGTTCCCCCACAATGATTAGATGATATCGGTAGCAGTTACCCAACGTAGCTTCTTTGTTTTTAAAGAAAATCAAATGGAACAACTAATGGAATCAATAAGCTACATATGAAAATACGTTCAGCAATGTGTTAGAAAGAGTTGGTGACTTTTCAATTGTGAGTAAATTAAAAGTCATCAATTTGAAATGAAAAGTTATAACTCATGTGCATATTTGCCATCACTTAAGATAAATGTCTTGTTGTCCCTTTCCTCCACTTCCACGTGGAGGGGAGGTGGCATCACTAACAAATATTTTTATCTCATTACATATACACTCAGGTATTGCATAGATTCGTGGTAAAATATATATAACTTTTAAAATATACCATAATTCATAGAAAATCATTTCAAATAATACCTACTATATTATAATAATAATTTTCAACATAACTAAATTTACTATCTCCGTTAAAATATTACAATGTATAAAAATCTTATAAAATAAATACATACACAATTATATCATAACAAAAGTATTTTTCATAGACCTTTAAAATATTTTAAAAACAGTAATAAAAATATAACTTTTTATCAAATTTAACTTTCAAATAAAATATTTTCAAATACACGCGATGTTAATAAAATTCTCAAATTTAGGCTCACAAGCCTTTGATACGGAACGAAGGTTAAGGTTATACGAACGCAAATCATCGCACGATTTCGATACTCTGCTCCTAAGGCTCAGCTCTAAAATAGGGGAACGACCATAAGGACCAAACGAACGGCCAGGGCACCGAACCACCAGTCCCAGCAAGCCATAAATGACTTGGGGCTGCTATAGGAAAGCTCTAACAGTACAAGGAAAGCGTATACGTGAAAATGATTGGAAGAGTCATTACATCATCCACTACTAAAAAGGACTTTCGTCCTCGAAATTCAAGGACAAGAAAGTACCTGAAGGCTCAAACAACTGCGGATACTGAGCCCGCATATCTCTCTCGGTCTCCCAGGTAGCCTCCTCAACTGGACGGTACCTCCACTTAACCTTAACAACCGGGATCTCTTGAGACCTCAATCCCTTGACTATGCTGACTAGGAAGGATGTCCTATTTCAGTGGTCGGATCAGTGCGAGGATAGCTTTCAGAGGCTTAAGGCTTATTGACTTCAGATCTAGTTTTGACTTTACCGGTTGAGGGTCAGAGCTTTTTTGTGTGTTGTGGTACTTCTGGGGTTGGTCTTGGTTGTGTACTGATGCATCAGGGTCGAGTGATAGCATATGCGTCTAGGCAGCTGAAGGTTCATGAGCGCAACTACCCCACCCATGACTTGGAGTTAGTGGCGGTAGTTCTCGCGCTCAAGATCTGGAGGCACTACCTACATGGAGTTCACTGTGAGATCTTTACTGATTATCGTAGTCTTCAGTATATCACGAGTCAATGAGACCTGAACTCGAGGCAAAGGAGATGGGTCAAGCTATTGAAGGACTATGACTTTACTATTCTGTATCATCAGGGCAAGGCGAACGTGGTAGCGGATGCCTTGAGCCGGAAGGCGGTGAGTATGGGCAGCCTAGCTTCTCTTTCAGTTTCAGAGTGACCGTTGGCCTTGGACATCCAGTCCTTGGCTAACCATTTGGTTAGGCTTGACTTGTCGGATCCTAGCAGAGTTCTCGCTAGCATCAAGGCTCATTCTACTTTAATTGATCAGATTCAGAGCTGTTAGTTTGAGTATCCGCGGTTGTGTGACTTTCGTGATCAGGTTATTCGGGGGGACGCCAGTTAGGCTACTCTAGATTCAGATGGGGTTCTGAGGTTTGATAAGTCACCTTTGTGTTTCGAGGGTTGGTGACTTGATTCAGTTGATTCTTCGTGAGGCACATTGTTCTAGGTACTCCATTCATTCTGGCACAGCAAAGATGTATAGAGATTTGAGGCATCTTTACTGGTGGAGTGGTATGAAACGGGGCATAGCGGAGCTTGTATATCGGTTCTTGAACTGTCAGCAAGTGAAGTTCGAGAACATGAGACCTGACGGATTGATGCAGCAACTTCCCATTCCTGAGTGGAAGTGGGAAGGGAGTACTATGGATTTCATAGTTGGTTTGCCACGCACTTCCAGGGTTTTGACTCCATTTGGGTGATTATTGATCGGCTAGCTGACTAAGTCAACACACTTATTTTCAGTTCAGACTACTTACAGTACAGAGAGGTTAGCTCAGATTTACCTTCGGGAGGTTTTTCGGTTGCACAGGGTCCCAGTGTCTATCATTTCAGACTGCGACACTCAGTTCACATCTCAGTTTTGGAGGGATATTCAGTGAGATTTGAGTACAGAGGTTTATCTTAGTACTGCTTTCGACCCTCAGACAGATGGCCAGTCTGAGAGGACCATTCAGGTCCTGGAGGACATGCTTCGGGCCTGTGTTCTTGACTTTGGAGGTTCTTGGGATCAGTTTGTGCCTTTGGCAGAGTTTGCTTATAATAATAGTTTCCATTTGAGCATTGACATGGCACCTTTCGAGGCTTTGTATGGTAGGCGTTGCAGATCACCGGTTGGTTGGTTTGATGATTTTGAGTCTAGTCCACAGAGTACAGATTTGCTTTAAGATTTCTTAGACCGAGTCCGAGTTATTCAAGACAGACTTCGGGCAGCTCAGAGTAGGCAGAAGAGTTATGCTGATCATAGGCTTCGTGCCTTGGAGTTTAGTGTTGGTGACTTGGTGTTTCTCTGTGTATCGCCCATGAAGGACGTGATGAGATTTGGTAGGTGGGGCAAGCTTAGCCCCAGGTTCATTGGGCCGTTTGAGATTCTTCAGAGGGTTGGTAGCGTTGCCTATCAGTTAGCCTTGCCTTCGATGATTTCAGCTATACATCTTGTATTTCATGTTTTGATGTTGTGTCGGTATGTCCCAGATGAGTCTCATGTGTTGCAGTGGGATTCAGTTCAGTTGGATGAGATTTTAGCCTTTGTTGAGGAGCCGGCAGCTATTTTGACCAGAGATGTCAGGAGATTGAGGTCTCAAAAGATCCCGGTTGTTAAGGTTAAGTGGAGGCACCGTCCAGTTGAGGAGGCTACCTGGGAGACCGAGAGAGATATGCAGGCTCAGTATGCGCAGTTGTTTGAGCCTTCAGGTACTTCCTTGTCCTTGACTTTTGAGGATGAAAGTCCTTTTTAGTAGTGGATGATGTAATGACTCTTCTGGTCATTTCCGCGTATACGCTTTCCTTGTACTGTTAGAGCTTTCCTATAGCAGCCCCAAGTCATTTATGGCTTGCTAGGACCGGTGGTTCGGTGCTCTGGCCGTTCGTTTGGTCCTTATGGTCGTTCCCCTATTTTAGAGCTGAGCCGTAGGAGCTGAGTATCGAAATTGTGCGATGATTTGCGTTCGTATAACCTTAACCTTCATTCCGTATCAAAGGGTTCCGAGCCTAAATTTGAGAATTTTATTAACATCGCGTGTATTTGAAAATATTTTATTTGAAAGTTGAATTTGGTAAAAAGCTATATTTTTATTACTGTTTTAAAAATATTTTAAAGGTCTATGAAAAATACTTTTGTTATGATATAATTGTGTATGTATTTATTTTATAAGGTTTATATATTGTAATATTTTAACGGAGATAGTAAATTTAGTTATGTTGAAAATTATTATTATAATATTGTAGGTTTTATTTGAAATAATTTTCTATGAATTATGGTATATTTAAAAAGTTATATATATTTTACCACGAATCTATGCAATACCCGAGTGTATATGTAATGAGATAAAAATATTTGTTAGTGATGCCACCTCCCCTCCACGTGGAAGTGGAGGAAAGGGACAACAAGACATTTATCTTAAGTGCTGGAAAGTACGCACATGAGTTGTAACTTTTCATTTCAAATTGATGACTTTTAATTAATTTACTCACAATTGAAAAGTCACCAACTTTTTCTAACACATTGCTGGACGTATTTTCATATGTAGATTATGGATTCCATTAGTTGTTCCATTTGATTTTCTTTAAAAACAAAGAAGCTATGTTGGGTAACTGCTACCGATATCATCTAATCGTTGTGAGGAACATACTTAGTGTTATATTTGCTTACCCGAAGGAAAATCGATTATCTACGTCAAGTTATTCAATCCCGAGTTCGAGTTTGATTTTGTTTTGGAGCTTCTCGGAGCGGTTCGGGCTGGGACATCGTCGTTCTAGCAGCTTATCATCGGAAGACAAGTAGGTTACGACTTAACTCCCTAGACTTCGCATATATCGGGTAAAATTGTACTAGTTGGCATCCTTGGGTTGGGTTGTTAGGATGGTACCACAGACCTTGACCGCTCTTCCGTGATTCATCTCGTTTCTTTTCTCCGTTGTGTGTAGTATTCTAATTTATTGATATTATTACCCTTGTGGTCCCGTGGGGGCCTTGTTGACTCTGGAACATAGATGATGGGATCATTGGGAATGTCCGCGAGTCCCGGACATAGAATTATCCTCCTAGGCTGGTTATGCTTGCTGAGTAGCTTTGGAGCCTGTGCAGGGTCGTTAGGTTGATTGTGAGCTGCGGGGCGGCTATTGTGTGTACGATCATACCATTTACATGCATGTAAAGAGGTTTCTTCCACGTTTTACTACTGTTTTGGCTTCGGGCCTATTGGAACTGTTTTCTAAACCTTGTATGGCCCGGGGGGTCCGTTTTCGACAGAAATGATTTGGAAATAGTTTGACTTATTTTTTGAATCTTGTCGGGGTGAGAAAAGTTCTAAAGGATATTTTATCACTATTTCTAATAATACTAGGCTCGGCGGGGCCGAGGGCTAGACTTGTTTTACTACAGCTTTCGTGATAATACTAGGCTCGGCGGGGCCGAGGCCTAGACTTGTTTTACTACTGCTTTCGTGATAATACTGGGCTCGGCAGGGCAGTGCGCTAGGACCATTTGACTTACTGATTTAGACTCGGACACCCTCTGGGCAACTTTATTTGATGATTTTCGAGATGCGGGGCATCTAGTATGTTAGTCGGGGACCTCCATGGACCTTGCTTCTCCGGGCCTGGGGCTTCGGGCTGCGTTTGCCGGAGGGAGGGTATACGGTGCAGTAGTGATATACGGGTGAGACCTTCCATGGATCCTGTCTTCTGGGCCTGATAGGTCTCCGGAAGCGGGTAACATACGGTACTACTATCACTTTTACTTAGCATGACATCATATCATCCATCTGTGTGAGATACCACCCTTGTTTGTTGCTTGCTGATTGTACGCTCCTGTAGTATGGGATACCGGAGGGTTTGTTTTCACTTGTTTATGTTCCTCGGTTGTATGGGCGGCCGGGAGACTGTAGGTAGACTCTTGTTATTTATTTACGGAATTGTTCCCTACTACGGTTAAGTATGAAATTGGTTACTGCTAGGTTGTTAGTTCTGGATTTGAGATTGATATGATTAGTTGATTTTGATTCCTGTCTCCGAGCATGCCTATCATTACTCTTTCCCTCTTTCTCTTACACTTGAGATTACCGGTATACCATCTATTTCTTAAATTTATTATGTATATACTGCTATTGCAAAATCCCAGGTGCGTTGTTTCTGCTTACACATGTGCCTGTTGTGTATATATATTCTACTTCCTAGCCTTGTATGTTGTTCTTGTGAATACAAACCCTCCGGCCACCCATACAACCAGAGTGTACACTGAACACACAGCAAACAAAGGTGAAATCCAATGCATGATAATGATGTGATGTGATAGTAACCGGTATGTTCCCCCTTAGGTACCCCTTGGGCCCATATAGAGGCAGGACCCATGGAAAGCTCTTTCCCGTGTACCTCTCCTCCACCGTGCACCCCCTCTCCTAGCGCGTTGCGTCAGCCCATAGCCTGTGGCCCAGGAACGATAGGGGTTCATAGAGGTCTACCACTCGACCACATACAAAAAAACTCAATCTCAAAACGTGTCCTCCAGAATCGAGTCTGGTTTCAAGCCAATAGCTAAGTCACAAGTGTATCTCAAAACTCAAAATATTGTAGTACATGCCCGGCCTCGACCCGGGTCTAAAACAGTAGTAGTAATCTCAAAAGACCCTCTCAAAGGGTGCCCAGAGCGTACTCGGGTCTAAATCAGTCATAAAACCAAGTATGTTGCTCTACCTCGCAGAGACTAGTACCAGTAATAAAAATCAATGTGAAATCATCCAAAATCTCCCTTTTTATCATCAACCGTACCAAAAACAGGCCCCCGGGGCCATGGAAGTTTAGGAAAACGTTTGTAGTGGCTCGCAGCCAAAACTATAGTAAAACATGCAGGGAAAAACCTTTTTCATGGATGATATGCTCACACACAAATATAAATTAGCCCAACGGCTCACAACAATTCCTATCAGCCCTGCATAGGACCAGCGGCTACTCCGCAGACATAACCAGCCTACAAGGATATCTCTATGTACGGGACTCGCGGACATTCCCAAATAACCCCCCATCTATGTTCCAGAGTCAATACAAGGTCGCACAGGACTACAAGGGTAATATACAATACTATGCAAATACTACAAACAGCGTATGAAATAAACAGACAAAAAAGGCAGACCAGGTCTGGGGTACCAACCTATAACAACTCACCCAAGGATGTTAATTAATGCATTTATAGCCTATATACGCAGAGTCTAGATAGGGGAAGCCATAACCTACCTATCATCCGATGACTAGCTGCGGGAACAACGTCGTTCAGGATCGAACTGCACCGGGGAGCTCCGAAACAAAATCAAACTCGAACTTAGGCTTGAATACTTGATGTAGATAATTGATTTTCTCTCGATGATCGAATATTGCGTCAAACAAATTTCTTTTCCCGCGAGGTTCTTGAAGGATTAGTGATGGCTATCTTGTAATTGGATTGGTGTTGTGATTTCCTTATACTTGTTGATTCCATTTTTTGAGTATGATAGACTGCTTCCCTTCTTTTCCTTTACTTGAGGTTACCGGTATACCGCCATTTTCTCAACTCTCTCTCTCTTTTACTTACTTATATTGTTGTGCAAGGACTCCAGGTGCGTTCTCCTTTCCTTCACCTGTGATTCTGTGTAGTTATATCCTCTATGCTGGCATGTGTTACTTGTAGCTCTTGGTTGTTGATGATTTGTGCTAGATCCTTGTGCCTTGCTTATTGCTTCAGTGACTGTTATCTTGCTATCTGTTACTTACTGCTTTTATATCTTATATGCGCTCAGTCGATCGATGATGCCTACTGAGTACCCGTTGTCTTGGTGCTCATACTACACTTCTGTACTTTTTGGTGCAGATATTAGTTGAGTTTTTTCCGTTGATCGCGTTGGAGACTCGTGCAGCTTTTGGGAGGTTCGAGACTAGGGTGAGCGCCTGACGGTCAGGGCTTGTCTACATCTCATCTGTTGTACTGTTGCTCCTTGTACTTTTAGAGACAAATTTGTATTGTATTTTGTTACTTCTAGCACTTGTACTCTATTAGAAGCTTCTGTACTATTGATACCAAGAATTGGGGTTGGTGTAGTCCCCTTTTTGTAAATATATTGGAGTTTTGCTTCCGCTTTGTCTACCTTTACATTCGACTTCCACTTATTTCAGCTTGTTGTGAGTATTGGTTAGGTAGTAGCCCATTACAAACCGTTTTGGGCTACGGGAATTGGTTCGCCCATTGGGGGTTGTAGGTGCCATCATGACCTGAGAAATTGGGTCGTGATAGCTTGGTATCAGAGCTCAAAATAGCCTCGCTAGTCTCAACCCGCACAAGCTGACCACATAAAGCATACACCACTGTTAAAGCTCAAACTTACGCCGTTGAGTCTGTCCAACCATGGTAGAAGGACCTCGTACTAAGTGGAACACTAGCGGAGTTTGTATCTCGATGCTTAAATTGTTAGCAGATGAAGTTTAAGCACATGAGGCCTGGTGGTTTGATGCAGCGACTTTCCATTCCTAAGTGGAAGTGGGAAGGGATTACTATGGATTTCATTATTGGTTTGCCTCGTACTTCTCATGGGTTTGATTCCATATGTGTGATTGTTGATAGGCTGACTAAGTCAGCACATTTCTTGCCGGTTCAGACTTCTTATGGTGCAGAGAGGTTAGCTCAGATCTACCTTGGTAAGATTGTTCGGCTGCATGGGGTCCCAGCTTCCATCATTTTAGACCGCGACACTCAGTTCACATCTCAGTTCTGAGGGGCTATTCAGCGAGATTTGGGCACAGAGGTTCAACTTAGTACTGCCTTCCACCCTCAGACAGATGGCCAGTCCGAGAGGACCATTCAGGTCCTGGAGGACATGCTTCGGGCTTGTGTTCTTGACTTTGGAGGTTCTTGGGATCAGTTCGTGCCCTTGGCAGAGTTTGCTTATAATAATAGTTTCCATTCGAGTATTGGCATGGCACTTTTCGAGGCTCTGTATGGTAGGCGTTGCAGATCACCGGTTGGTTGGTTTGATGGTTTTGATTCTAGGCCACAGAGTACAGATTTGCTTCGAGATTCCTTAGACCGAGTCCGTGTGTTTCAGGACAGACTTCGGGCAGCTCGGAGCAGGCAAAAGAGTTATGCTGATCGTAGGCTTCGTTCCTTGGTGTTTAGTGTTGGTGACTTGGTGTTTCTCCGTGTATCGCCCATGAAGGGCGTGATGAGATTTGGTAGGCGGGGAAAGCTTAGCCCCAAGTACATTGGGCCGTTCGAGATTATCCAGAGGGTTGGTAGTGTTGCTTATCATTTAGCTTTGCCTCCGATGTTTTCAGCTATGCACCCGATTTTCCATGTATCGATGTTGCGGCGGTATATTCAAGACGAGTCTCATGTGTTGCAGTGGGATTCAGTTCAGTTGGATGAGAGTTTAGCCTTTGTTGAGGAGCCGGTAGCTATTTTGGCCAGAGATGTCAGAAGATTGAGGTCTCGGGAGATCCTGATTGTTAAGGTTCAGTGGAGGCACCGTCCAGTTGAAGAGGCTACTTGGGAGACCGAGAGAGATATGCGGGCTCAGTATCCGCAACTGTTTGAGCCTTTAGGTACTTCTTTGTCCTTGACTTTCGAGGACGAAAGTCCTTTTTAGTAGTGGATGATGTAATGACTCTTCCGGTCATTTCCGCGTATACGCTTTCCTTGTCTGTTAGAGCTCTCCTGTAGCGGCCCCGAGTTGTTTATGACTTGCTGAAACCGGTGGTTCGGTGCCCTGGCCGTTCGATTGGTCTTTATGATCAATTTCCTGTCTTAGAAGCTGAGTATCAAAATCGTGCGTATTTGAAAATATTATTTTATTTTAAAGTTGAATGTGGTAAAAAGATTATTTTTTTATTATTACCTTTTTAAAATATTTTAAAGGTCTATGAAAAATACTTTTGTTATGATATAACTGTATATGTATTTATTTTTATAAGGTTTTTATACATTGTAATATTTTAACGGAGATAGTAAATTTAGTTATGTTGAAAATTACTATTATAATATAGTATGTTTTATTTGAAATGATTTTCTATTAATTATGGTATATTTAATAAGTTATATTTATTTTACCACGAACCTATGCAATACCCGAATATATACATTATGGGGTTAAAATAGGTATGGTGTGTCACCTCTACTTCCACGTGGAAGTAGAGGGAGTGGACAGCAAGTGAGTTAGGCATTTAGTGCTGCCACTAAGCACATCACCAAGGAATCATGTAATATATTATATTAATTATATATATATATAATATATAATATATATTATATATATATATATATATATTGGTTATTAGGTGATGCTGGCCAACTTTAATCCTTGCTATATATGTTGCATCTATATATGCTTCTGCCAAGTCTCTCAATATTATTTTAGGATTAGCACTACCTAATATCCGCATATACTTATGCTTATAATTAGAGGAATATTTGTGGAAAAATTATTTGATACGATGTGCCATCTTTGAAAGAAAATCAATTATCTACGTCAAGTTATTCAAGCCTAAATCCGAGTTTGATTTTGTTTCAGAGCTTCTCGGAGCGGTTCGAGCTCAGAAATCATCGTTCTAGCAGCTTGTCGTCGGACGACAGGTAGATTACGGCTTAACTCCCTAGACTTTGCATATATCGGGTAAAATTGTACTAGTTGGCATCCTTGGGTTGGGTTATTAGGCTGATACCACAGACCTTGACCGCTCTTTCGTGATTCGTCTCGTTTCTTTCCTCCGTTGTGTAGTATTCTGATTTATTGATATTATTACCCTTGTGATCCCGTGGGGGCCTTGTTGACTCTGGAACATAGACGGTGGGATCATTGGGAATGTCCGCGAGTCCTGGACATAGAATTATCCTTTTAGGCTGGTTATGCTTGCTGAGTAGCTTTGGAGCCTGTGCAGGGCCGTTAGGTTGATTGTGAGCTGCGGGGAAGCTATTGTGTGTAGGATCATACCATCTCCATGCATATAAAAAGGTTTCTTCCACGTTTTACTACTATTTTGGCTTCGGGCCTAATGGAACTGTTTTCTAAACCTTGCATGGCCCGAGGGGCCCATTTTCGACGGAAATGATTTGGAAATGGTTTGACTTATTTTTTGAATCTTCTCGGGGAAAGGGAAGTTCTAAAAGATGTTTTATCAATAGTACCACTTTTTCTGGGCTCGACGTGGTCGAGTGCCATGCTTATATACTACAACTTTCATGATAATACTAGGTTCGGCGGAGTCGTGCGCTAGAACCATTTGATTTACTGATTTAGACCCGGACACCCTCCGGGCAGCTTTACTTAGGGATTTTTGAGATGCGGGGCATCTAGTATGTTGGTCGGGGACTTCCATGGACCTTGCCGCTCCGGGCCTGGGGCTTCGGGCTGCGTGTGCCGGGGGGAAGGGTATACGGTGTAGTAGTGATATACGGGTGAGACCTTCCATGGATCCTATCTTCTGGGCCTTACAGGTCGCCGGAAGCGGGTAACATACGGTACTACTATCACTTTTACTTAGCATGGCATCATATCATCCATTTGCATGAGATACCACCCTTGTCTGCTGCTTGTTGATTGTACACTCCGGTAGTATGGGATGCCGGAGGGTTTGTTTTCACTTGTTTGTGTTTCTCGATTGTATGGGCGGCCGAGGGACTGTAGGTAGACTATTATTACATTGCCTTGGTCTTAATTATGAAATTGGTTACAGCGAGGTTGTTGTTGGTTTCTGGAATGGGATTGTCGTGATTAGAGTGGTTATTGTTTTCTGCTTCCCGAGCATGTCTACATTTATCCTTCTCTCCCATCCTTTATATACTTGAGGTTACCGGTATACCGTCCATTTCTAGAACTTTCTTATATATATATTGTTTTTGCGCGAATCCCAGGTGCGTTGTCCTTACTTTCACCTGTACCTGTTGGGTGTATATATATTCTCGTTGCTAGCCTTATATGTTGTTTTCTGTTGTCTTCCCTCTGGGCTAGTTCCTGTGTACTTTTCGATTGGTTTCTGTGACTGTCTGGTTTTACTCTGTATGTTATTGCTCTTTTACTTTATATGTGCCTAGTCAGCCTATGATACCTACTGGGTACCTTATGCTTCGCATTTGGGGCTCACCCTACCCTCTGCATCTTCTGGTACAGATCCTAGTGTGGGCCATCGTCGTTAGCTCGTGAAGACTCGTGCGAGGAGCTGCTTTTGTGCTATTCTAGACTGAGGGTGAGCTCTTGGCGATCGGAGCTTAGCTTTAGTTTATCTTTTGCTTTATGTACTCTATTACCATTCAGAGACATTTGTATATAGCATTTTGGGTCGTTTGCACTCTATGTATGTAGTTTTGGCTCTATACTATGACACCAGGTCTTGGGTTGGTTTTGGCGCCTGTATATACACCTGTTGTTCTTTCCTTTATCTTATGCATCGAATCTTCCGCTTTAACTGGTAGAAGGTAGCCCATTACTAACCATTCCGGGCTACGTGAATTGGTTCACCTACCGGGGGTTGTAGGTGCCATCATGACCGAGAAATTGGTGTCACGACCGTAGCTTGCGCGAAGGAAGAAGCTAATCAATCAGAATTGAGACAGGGAGGAGAGACGAAAGAGAGATGCACTTTCTCCACTGTGCGCAAACAGAGATGCCACTTTCAATGCCAGACGAGCGAACATCTGAGCTCAACAACGCATTTATTATTTGGAGATGGATGGCGCCTATGGATGCCTTGGGGGGAAAACTCTCCAGTACAAGAGATTTTTTTTTGCTTTCTGCTCATTCTCCTTTAATAACAAAGGCCTTTTCACGAGCTGGGCTCGAACCTGTGCTTCCCTGTCTAGGAGTGCATTCCGAAAAGGTAGTTTACTTACTTTAATTTAGAGCGGGCAACAAGCCTTTTTTTTAGTTAGTCGGGTACTAACGATAGAGAGAGAGAGAGAGAGAAACTCAAGCACCAAATTAGCTAATAAAAAATTCAATTGATAGTTTTGCAATAAACTCCGAAAGACAACATGTCTTGTACAATATTTCGTTTTTCAAAAACTTCTAAATTAAAGCTAATCAAAGTCCACAAAATCAAATGTATTCAAAGAGATAGCACAATATATAGTCCAAAAACTCTTCAATAGACCGAGTTGACTTGTGCCTCCATTCAAGTTTGATCACCCGCATTTTCCTACACATTCAAAATAAAATTAAAAATTAGAACAAATCATGTTGATAGCAGTTCGTACTAGAGAGATACTACACATTTAATTGAGTTGAGCATAATATATCTGCTGATATCAGTTCGTACATGAAGAATAACCATCAACTTTGTCACTACTGAAATTTAGTGATGTTGATTCTGTGCTTTCTCTAGAGATGTTACAGTTTCTAAATTTAACTTGGAAACAACATAGAAAGAACAGTTCCTAAATCATTCAGGACTTTTTTCTTTAAAGCCGCTGTCTGATTCATTCTTCTTGCCTTCTTCTAAACTCTCTGTTTCCTTTTTTCAGCGACTTCAGCTGCCAAGCTAGAGACTTAGGAGGCAGTGTCAATTACTAACTGAAAATAGAGGCAACATAGCTGTAAGCATATCAACTTTTCAATTTCATGAAAAATGTGTTACAGAAAAATTCATTTAATTACTAATTCACTTTTCAATGCTTGGTTGGATATGATTTTAGAAACAGGTTGTGTGGAGAGGAGGAAAAGATGGAGAATATAAAATACAAATAGAGATGGTATAATATAGTGCAGCACTTATTTGATCTCAAATCTGCCTAAATACAGCAATACAGAAGCCATTTAGCAAGCAGCAACTCAAATGAAGTTAGACGATACAAAGCTTGGGATCTTACCTCACTTTCTTTTGACCTGCCTAGCCACATCGTTCGCCTAATTTACAATGTCTACTTCCCCTAATTTTCCCATTATTATGATCGTATAGTATGGGGGCTCACAACTACGGGGTCTTTCTCAGCTAAAATTTGTTACCATTCTTTAGCACCCTTTTCTCCACCTCTAGGCTGTTTTCAATGGATTTGGAGGCTCCAGTTGCCCCCCAAACTCAAACTTAAGCACTTCTTGTGGCTACTGCTTTACAATCGTCTGCCCACATCTAGTTACCTACTTCAATTCAATGGAAAACTAACATTTTTTCCAAAATTTCATTCATTATGCAGAAGGTTGCACATAAAAACAGAAATAGGAAGGTAAAAGGAAGTTGATTATCAATGGACAGATCTCACTACCAATGATTTTTCAAGATTGTCCTTCACTATTTTTTAACAACTAACTAAACAAAGAGGACAAAGTGACTCTTAACAAATTTGGGGTTACATAAATACTTACAATTTTCACGTATTAACAATGAGCTGGACAAAGAGAGGAAAGATAGAGAACTAAAATAGCAATTTTCCTAGTTTGAAAAAAACATAGCAGTATTGGTCAACATTCAACAATATGAAAAGATTTTACCTTTCTTAGAACTCAGTTAATGAAAACTATTCAAAATACATAATATATTATGAACATGCTTATACTAAACACCATTTAAAGCAAATGTTTAGTACGAGAACTAAATACGCAAAGCGAAGGGCTGGATTGGTAATCTCTGACTTAAGTTGTCATGTTTGTTTCAATCTTGACATTGTCTCACTAACATCTAATACCTTGACCTTGAAATCCGACTTTCTTTATCATTTACCATACAGAAATATGCAAAAGAAGTCGTACAAATTGTTTTGCACTGTTCAACCACATAAGTAATGTATATTTTCGTGTTTTTATTTTCTTATTTTGAATAGGAGAAGGCTTGGAGGACACTGTGATGAGGTAGGAGGAGGATGAGCTTGGAATGGGTCATTGTTCCTTTCAAGAATATACTCGAGCTGGCCATTTTGATAAAACTCTCAACATTTTGTGTATATTCTAAAAGTTCTGCATGTTATTGGAAGAGATTCATACACTAAAAAGACACTTATGTCACGTTTTCCTTCCTTTTCTTTTGAGTAAGTCTCACTTTATGTTCTCCTTTTCACTATCTTTTCTTTTATAAGATAAAGTTGAACAGAAGAAAGACTAATAGTACCTTTATAAGTTCCAAAATTTCAAGATGAGAAAAGCCAAACATATGAGAACTCGATCCAAGGGTCCTTTCTCTTTCACGGCTGGATATTGATTCATCAAAATTGTCAACTTGTGTCTTCCTCATCCATTTGTAAACTTTATTCCAGCAAGGAGACGATGTGGATCCCTTAAACTGCAAAAACAAGGGAACCAAAGTGACTAACATTATCACTTATCTGCACATCAATAGGCTAAATATTAATGCCTATTTGATAGCAAAAGAAATGCCAGATAAGAAAAACAAAAATCAGATCATCTAGATTTTTCAAGTTAACTAGATACTCTCCTTAAAGAGAGAAAATGATAACAAGCTGATCTGGTAGAGATCATAATATGTTTTCTTATGAACTAGACATTAATGGGTCAAATTAACCCCTATTAGGATAAAGAGCAGAACACATCCGAGCCAAGAAGTGAACAAACATAATATAAGACTATAAATTTTAAGGGAGTAGATAAAAACTCCTTAACACCAATGAATTTTTTAACAACACTAAATTAATGGTCCCAATCCTATGAATCGCTGATCCTATATAACATCATCTGCCTAGAAAGTTCTGCCTTTGGCTATCGTTTGGAGTAGTTAAATTGACTATCAATAAGTACTTGCTATTACATTTTTGTTGGTTTTCTAATGAATATAAATCAACTGGAATGAACATTTGGTTACATGCATAAGTTTAGAATAATGAGCATATCCAAGGGAGAATATACGTGAGATATATCTACCAGAAGTATATGATCTACAAGCAGAATATGAACTAATGACCTTGAAAGACACTTCTCTGCATCTCGCCACTGAGATAATTTATGCAGATGGAAGCAAGATCCAGCAAAATTTTCAGCTTCAATGTTATGCAATTATCTCCAAACTCCTGTTTTGTATATACAATCAATTTTTTACTTCCTCCACAACAAATGTTATTTCAAAATGTGCTACATTAGAGAAGGATTTATATCTAAAAAGGACAAGTGGAAAAGTCAAAGTCTTCAAGGTTGCACATTAACAGAAGCAAGCGAAGCACAAAATATCATCTCTATATGGTTTAAAATGAGTCTTTAAGATAATCTCAGTTTTCATTCACCTCCCATTATGTCAAGAAAACCACTAATGTCCTAAGCAACTCAATACATCTCCTCCATCGCAAAAGCCAAAGATAGTAATTTTATTTTATTTTTACCTGAAGAAAAGGACTATCGAGAAAAATGAACCTTAATGGTAAAGAGGCTACTGTACCTGAGCAGAGACAAAAAGGATAGAAAGTGATTTCATTCTTGACAAAGATTAAAGGCTCAAAAATCCAGAAAATAACACCAAAAACTCATCTGACATGGCTACGAGAACTCACTATAACCTCAACCTACTGAACAATAGACTTCACCACTTGATTTGTACGTTTTGGTTATAACCCCATTTTAAAGCAGATTGTGAAAAGGTACAGAAATTTGAAAAAGCATGGTGAGAAGGTATAGAAATTTCTATTTAAAGTCTCAATGATCTTTAGAGCAGCAGCCTGACCGGCTGTAAAAGCAGCAAAAAAAGGAGATGCCTCACCTATTGACCTAAAATATATAGTTTTTGCAATTATGTAGATGACCATCATATTAAAGCTCTTAAACGTGAAAAAGCATGTTCGAAGCTACTCAAGCTTCATCAATAAAATACTCACATTGAAGCAGCTAACATAGCTAGAGTTACATTCAGCACTGCTGCTCCTGTGTAAACTTTCTCCAAGATAATCTTTTTACCATACAAGAAAGTCAAAGCATAATTGCAGAAAAGAATAAAAGGATAAATACCAATCCTAAGCCAACTGCAATTCCTTTATGTATATCAGATCTATATGCCTTCTGTATGGACTTGTTATACTCCTCGAGAGCCTGCTTTTCACCTGTAAATGATGCTACCTCACACACACATCCACTGTCACAGAAAGGTGTGAAGGTGCAGAAAATTTAGCCAGATCACAGCATTGAGTGCTGGTGTTACAAAGATCTTGAACACATCAAACATAGCTTGAGAAATATAAAGTGTTACACTAGATAGATAAAGCGGAAAAAAAAAAAGCCAAGGTGCATAATTTAGGAAAGGTGTACCAATGACAGAGCTTCCAGAAGAAAAAGAAAAGAACAATTTATTCTGCTTGTACGGAATGACCTAACACTGTTATAGAGGAAACTAACGATAATTACTCCTCCACGGATACTGATAGTTATGGAAAAGAACAGAAAAAATAAAGGGATTGCAAGAATTTTTCAAGTAAAATAGAAAGCACAGAGAGCTAATAGGACTTTTGGTTGCATTTTGCAGATATATTTACTATCTATGCTTCTATTCACTATGCACCGCTGCATCGAATTCTTGCACAAAACAAGACTAACTAAACAAGAGATATAATGTTCAAAGAAAGGTCAGCAAATGCTACTACCCAATGTTTTACTTCATAGTTTGACTCTTGAGGCAGAAAGATTCACATGATAGAATTAGCTCGGCAACTAGAGAAGAAGGAAGGCAGGGAGAGAAAGAACTATTACATCCATTGCAATATTTGATCAGATTGAGGTAAGAGAAAATAACTTTTTCTTAAATAACTTCTAAATTCAATATGGACCAGATATGACGAACATATGCAATACCTTCTATGAAGGTACGGTCAACTAAATTCTAGAAACCGCGATCTCAGGTAGGAAATGAGCCTCTATAAGGTTCAAATCTTTGCACTTATATGTACGGATGTTAACCTCTTTATCATTTGAATCTCTAGAGTTCTAAAAGATTACTAAAGAAGTACCTAACAGTAGCTAAATGACAAGCCTACAAGAAATGGTTGGTATCTCCTCCAATTATTCTCCAACTGTCTATTCTAGTCCGAACAATGAAAAAAGATCTAATCCAAGCCAAAGTTAAAGTTTACTGAACATGAATTCATACAATAGGGGCTAACAGAAGAATTTATGTCACATGTATATGCTCTGGTCACAACCCCCCTTGCAATCGAAGGCACATGGTTTTGTGATTTAAAGGTACAACATAAAAAGTGAAATGCAGATTCCACATTCTAGTTATTAAAGATACCCTTTTTTTCCTTTTGATGAGTTGATTTAAAATACAAACACTCAAAGAAATGAATTTCTGTCTAATCCAATGGCACATATTTATATGCTGGCAGCTCAATTTCAATACTTAAAACTAGATGTACAGAACAATAACATAAATTGAACCTATTATCCTCAGTATCAGCATTCACGATAACTCAGTGTTTCTATGTCAGATCAGTAGTTCATAATTCCACAACTTTAGGAGACTAAACCTGAAATCAATTAGAGTATAACCATTCTCTCACCCACCCCACCCCACTCCTAACATAAAAATCAATAAATAACTAGATACTACAATAGGAGAAAGATCAGGCAAGGTAGAACTTAAACTGTAAAAAGAAACAGAAGAAGCAAAAGAAATCAAGAACTCACAATCCAGTCTGGCTGAAAACAAGCCAAAGAACGCCATAGCCAAAGAACGAAAGGCAGACACCAACAAGCAAAATAACCAAAGGTAGGAAGTTTTTGCAAGCTATGTCGTGAAAAGAATACCAACATTCTCCCCAATATCACTTGCTTTCAAGAACAATAGTGAGAAGGTACAGAAATTTAAGAGAAAACTTGTGAGAAGATGGTGAAACCCTACCTGAGAAATTTTGGCTGAAGTCGAAGATTCGCTTCATTGAAGTGCTATTATAGTCTCTTCATCCACCGAACTGTTGTTATTGTTGCAATTGCTACCGTGGGTGCACCATTAGTCCTTGCTTTTGGTTCCATTACTTGGTGTTATCGACCGATTTGCGTTTTACAGTTCAAACCATAGCTTATTCAGGGAACTTTTTAAGGACGAATTAGGGTGAAATTGGTCATAGAAGATTCCAGAATTAGTGAAGTAGATCGAAGAAATTGGGAAGAAGAAGGTAAAAATTGAAATTTAGAGCAGAAAAATTGATATATCGTTGAAGGGGGAGAAGATTATAGGGAAATGCTTCCTTTCAGAATGTTAGAGCGGAAGGATTTTTTAACTTTAGTATAGAATATATTAATGGAATATTTAAGGGCACACTTATAGTGTTACCATTATAATTATAAATAGAGCACGTTTAAAAGTGTAGCCACATGCATAATAAAGCGTTATCAATTTTACAATAATTTGGCAACACTTATAAAGCGTAACCTATATTTTAAAAGAGCACACTTTTCAGGCGTTGCCTAATTTTTTGTGGCCAAAAGGTTTCAGAAAAGGCCACATCATAAAAGTGTGCCCTTAGATACTTTTGGCAACGTTTTTTAGGTGTTGTCTAAAATTAGTATAGCCTTAGGCTAAATTTGTTGTAGTGTCTTTTCCTCCACTAATTGAGAGTTTTCATACTTGCACAAAAAAAAAAAAGATAGATCTGGCCGGGTTTGTACATCTTTTGGCGTTGCTCCGGTGTTTTGTCGTTGAAGCAACACCTCGCCTCCCTCACTCCTCTATTAATGTTGAATCTGTCCGGCAAAGCCCTGATCCACAAGACTCTACTAGACATTGGCTCCTATACCGATGACACCGGTGAACCTGGGCTCTGATACCAAGCTGTCACGACTCGATTTCTTGGTCATGATGGCACCTACAATCCCCTAGTAGGTGAACCAACTCTCGTAGCCCGGAATAGTTAGTAATGGGCTACTATTTGACAAGCGAATGGAAGAAGCAAACTATAAGCGAAAACAAGAGGAATAAGGTAAAGAAATAAGCATCAGTAATGCGTAAGCAAAAGCCAAACCAAACCCAAAACCTGGTATCATAGTATAAGAGCCAAAACTACATCAACAGAGTACAAAAAGGCTCCAAAACAATATATACATATCTGTCTCCGAATAGCAAAAAGAGTACATGACACAAAGGATGAACTAAAGCTAATCCACGGTCGCCAAGAGCTCACCCTTAGTCTCGGATAGTCCAAAAACACCTCGCACGAGGTAGCGTAGTCAGCGGTGAGAACTCACACTCGGATCTGCACCCAAAGATGCAGAAGTGTAGTATGAGCACCAATTGCAAAGCAACGGGTACCCAGTAGGTATCATAGGCCGACTGGGCACATATAAGATATAAAAGCAATAATATAGCAGAAGGGAAACAAGTAGTCATAGAAACAACGAACAAGCACATGGAAGCTAGCACAGAAAGAACACAAGGAGAAAACAATTATGCTAGGCTAGCTAATAGAGCTAAACATCACAGAGCACAGGCGAAGGAAGAAGGAACGCACCTGGGGTCCATGCAATAACAATATATAAAGAGAGTTAAAGGAGAAGGCGGTATACCGGTAACCTCAAGTAAAAAGGGAAAGAGGAGAGGAAAATAACGATAACACACTTGAAAACAAGATTAAAACTAAGTCATGCTAGTAACACCATAATCAGGATCAATATCGCGACAGAATAATAATAAATAAAAGTCTACCTACAGTCTCATGGGCTCCCATACACCCGATGAACACATACAAGTGAAAACAAACCCTCCGACATCCTATACTACCGGAGTGTACACTGAGCAAATAGCAGACAAGGGTGGATTCGAACACAATATGAATGATATGATATGATATGCTGAACCAAGTGATGGAAGTGTTGTATGTTACCCCCTCCGGTACCTAGAAGGCTCAATACAGGCAGGATCTATGGAAGGGATTCCCCCGAGTACCTCAACTCCACCGTACACCCCTCCTCCGGTCACCCTCGGCCCGTAGCTCTCGGTACAAAATGGCAGAGTCTATAGAGGTGTAGTCGTAGACCACATACTAAAACTCAAGCCTCGATATAAATATCCGGAGTGCAACCAGATCCAAACTGGTAACCAAACCTCAAGAATGCATGACTGGAATCTATCCAGGTCTAAATCAGTGAAATAAGTCTCAAAAACCCCACCCAAGGTGCCCGAACTTAATCGGGTCTAAAATAGTAGTAAAGTCAATCTCTTGCTCGGTCCAACCGAGTCTAGTACCATTTCAATCGATAGGAAAACAATTCTAGCACTACGGACCAGCCGAGTCTAGTATAAATATGAAAATAGTGATAAAAATCATTCTTTTAATACCTTTTTTTCCCGAAAATATCCGTGAAAACAATTCCAACTTCTATTAACTATTTTTATCGAAAACTTTCCCATAGGGCCATGTAAGGTTTAGAAAACCATCAATAGTAGGACCGAAGCCAAAACCATAGTAAAACATGTGAAAACCTTTTATATGCATGATAATGGCATGCTCTAACACAAGCAGTAGCCCAACGTCTCACAATCAACCTATCGACCCTGCACAGGCTCTAATCATTCTACAACAAGCATAACCAGCTCTATAATAATGGTATCCATGTTCGGGACTCACGATCATTCCAAAATAACCCACCATCTATGTTCCAGAGTCAAAACAAGGTCACACAGGACCACAAGGGTGACACTATCAACTACAACAAATACTACAATCAACGGAGCGAAAATAAGACGGACATGAAGAAGCGAAAAAGGTCTGGGGTGCCAAGCTAATAAATCTAACCCAAGGATGCTAATTAGTACAATTATATCCTATATATGCGGAGTCTAAAAGAGTTAAACCGTAACCTAACTGTCGTTTGACGACAAGCTTCTAGGACGGCGATGTCCAAGCCCGAACCGCTCCGAGAAGCTCCAAAACGAAATCAAACTCGAATTCGAGCTTGAATAACTTGATGTAGATAATTGATTTTCTCCATAACTTCCTTGAACGATTTATTTAGGAAGTGGCTATTTACATTTTTCAGTAAGTAATGAAAAATTAAGAAGAGCTACAATAGCATACTATATATATAGACATCAAATGGGTCACTTGACCGACCAAGGAAAGTGATTAATTTCACTAATTTGATCACACCTCAAGAGTTAATGCCACACATATATATATGCCACCTAAACAATTGGTGATTTGTTGCTCACTTCATCCACCTCCACGTGGAGTGGGGTGGCAACTCCCAAAATTATTTAAATTCAATTACCCATATACTTGGGTATTGCATAGGTTCGTGGTAAAATAAATATAACTTTTTGAATATATCATAATAAATAAAAAACTATTTCAAATAAAATCTACTATATTATAATAATAATTTTCAACATAACTAAGTTTACTATTTTTTTTAAAATATTGATAATTTATAAAACTCTAATAAAATAAATGCATACCCAAATATATCATACCAAAAGTATTATTTTTTTTCATAAATATTAAAACCATTTTTAGAAAAAAAAAACTAAAACTTTTTACCAAATTCAACTTTCAAATCAAATATTTTCAAATACGTGCGATGTTAATAAAATTCTCAAATTTAGGCTCGCAAGCCTTTGATACGGGGCGAAGGTTAAGGTCATACGATCGCAAATCACTATCGCACAATTTTGATAACTCAACTCTAAAATAGGAAAACGACCATAAAAAACAAACGAACGGCCAGGGCACCGAACCACCGGTCCCAGCAAGCCATAAATGTCTTGGGGCCGCTACAGGCAAGCTCTAATGGTACAAGGAATCCATACACACGGGAATGACCGGGAGGGTCATTACATCATCCACTACTAAAAGGACTTTCGTCCTCGAAAGTCAAGAACAAAGAAGTACCTGTAGGCCCAAACAGCCGTGGATACTTGGCCTGCGTATCTCTCTCAGTCTCCCAGGTAGCCTCCTCAGCTGGAGGGTGCCTCCACGGAACTTTCACAACCAGAATCTCCCTATATCTCAACCTCCTGACATTCTGGCCAAAATAGCAACCGACTCCTTAACAAAAGTCAACCTCTCATCCAACTGAATCGAATCCTACTGCAATACTTGAGACTCATCTGGAACATACCGTCGCAACATCGATACATAAAAAACCAGGTCATAGCTGAAAACATCGGAGGCAATACTAATCGATAGGCAACACTACCAACCCTCTGAAGAATCTCAAACGACCCAATGTACATGGGGCTAAACTTGCCCTGCCGACCAAATCTCTTCACGCCCTTCATGGGCGACACTCAGAGGAATACTAAGTCACCAACACTAAACTCCAAGGCATGAAGTCTATGATCAACGTAGCTCTTCTGCCTGCTCTGAGCTGCTCGAAGTCTATCGTAATCTCTTAAACTCGGTCTAAGGAATCTCGAAGTAAATCTGTACTCTATGGCCTAGACTCCAAATCGTCAAACTAACCAACCGGCGATCTGCAATGCCTACCATACAATGCCTTGAAAGGTGCCATGCCAGTGCTCGAATGGAAGCTATTATTAAGCAAACTCGGCCAAAGGCACAAACTGATCCTAAGAACCTCCAAAGTCAAGAACACAGGTCCGAAGCATGTCCTCCAGGGCCTGAATAGTCCTCTCGGACTGGCCATCTGTTTGAGGGTGGAATGTAGTACTAAAATGAACCTCTGTACCCAAATCTCGCTGAATAGCTCTCCAGAACTGAGATGTGAACTGAGTGACGCGGTCTGAAATGATAGAAGCTGGGACCTCATGCAACTGAACAATCTCACGAAGGTAAATCTGAGCTAACCTCTCTGCACTGTAAGTAGTCTGAACCGGAGAGAAATGCGCTGACTTAGTCAGCCGATCAACAATCACCCAAATAGAGTTGAAACCCCTAGAAGTGCATGGCAAACCAACTATGAAATTCATAGTAATCCCTTCCCACCTCCACTCAGGAATGGGAAGTCGCTGCATCAAACCACCAGGTCCAATGTGCTTGAACTTCACCTGCTGACAGTTCAAGCATCGAGACACAAACTCCGCTACGTCCCACTTCATACCACTCCACCAGTAAAGCTGCCTAAAATCCTTGTACATCTTGGCTGCGCCAGGATGGATGGAATACCTAAAACAATGTGTCTCACGGAGAATCAACTGAACCAAATCACCAACCCTCAGAACACAAAGGCGGCTATCAAACCTCAGAACCCCATCTGAATCTAGAGTAGCCCAGCTAGCCTCACCCCAAACAACCTGATCATGAAAGTCAGACAACTGCTGATCCTCAAACTGACAGCTCTGAATCTGATTAACCAAAGTAGAACGAACCTCGACACTGGCGAAAAATCTTCTAGGATCCGACAAGTCAAGCCTAAGCAAATGGTTATCCAAGGACTGAATGTCCAAGGCCAACAGTTTCTCTGAAACTGAAAAAGAAGCTAGGCTACCCATACTCACCGCCTTCCGGCTTAAGGAATCTGCTACAATATTTGTCTTACTTGGATGATACAGAATAGTGAAGTCATAGTCCTTCAATAGCTCGACCCATCTCCTCTGCCTCGAGTTCAGCTCTCGCTGACTCGTGATATACTGAAGATTACGATAATCAGTGAAGATCTCATAGTGAACTCCATATAGGTAATGCCTCCATATCTTGAGTGCGAAAACTGCCGCCGCCAACTCCAAGTCATGGGTGGGGTAGTTATGCTCGTAAACCTTCAACTGTCTCGATGCATATGCTATCACACGACCTTGATGCATTAATACACAACCAAGACCAACCCCAAAAGCATCACAATACATCGAAAAACCATTACCCTCAACCGGCAAAGCCAACATAGGAGTGAAGTCAACAAGGCCTTAAGCCTCTGAAAGCTATCCTCGCACTAATCCGACCACTAAAATGGAACATCCTTCCTAGTTAGCATAGTCAAGGGTGCTGCTATGGAAGAAAATCCCTCAATGAACCGTCTGTAGTACCCGTCTAACCCAACAAAATTGCGAACCTCAGTAGCAGTAGTAGGTTTAGGCCACTCGCGCATAGTTTAAATCTTCCCCGGGTCCACTCTAATCCCATCCTTAGACACCACGTGCCCTAGGAATGCAACTGACTCAATCCAAAACTCACACTTTGAGAACTTGGCATAAAACCGATGGTCTCTCAAAGTCTGTAGTATAATCCTCAGGTGCTGCTCATGCTCATCTCTACTCCGCGAGTATACCAAGATGTCTCCTATGAAAACTATCACAAATGAGTCCAAATATGGGCTAAGCACCCTGTGCATCAAGTTCATAAAAGTTGTGGGGGAATTAGTCAGCCCAAAAGACATCACCAGGAACTCATAGTGGCCATACCGTATCCTGAATATTGTCTTAGGGATGTCCTCCGCCCTAACCCTCAATTGGTGGTATCCTGACCTCAAATATATCTTCAAAAACTCGGCCAAACTCTGAAGCTAATCAAACAAATCATCTATGCGCGGCATCGGATACCCATTCCTCATAGTCACTCTATTCAGCTGACGATAATCAATACACATCCGCATCGACCCATCCTTCTTCTTCACAAAAAGAACAGGAGCACCCCAAGGCGATACACTCGGCCTAATAAAACCCTTAGCTAACAAATCTTGGAGCTGCTCCTTAAGCTCCCTCAACTCAGCTGGAGGCTGGAGCCATACGGTAAGGAGAGATAGAAATAGGCCTGGTGCCTGGCTCTAACTCAATAGCAAAGTCGATATCTCTCTCAGGTGGAAGGCCTGGCAAGTCGGTAGCGAACACATCTAAGAAATCTCTAACCACAGGAACTGATTTAGGGGAAGAATGGTCGGCACTAACATCTCAGACATATCTAGATAAGCCCAACACCCACGAGAAATCAACTTCGTAGCTCGAAGACAAGAGATGATCTCAGATGGTGCGCGACTGACAGAACTCTGCCACACAACCGGGGATGTGCCAGGCATAGCTATTGTAACGGTCTTGGCATAATAATCCAAAACTACACGATGAGAGGATAACCAGTCCATGCCCAGGATGACATCAAAGTCTAACATATCAAGAATCATCAAATCACTCCATGTCTTAATATCTCTAACATAATCATACAGGATCTCACAACATGATCCACTACTAAAGAATCTCCTACCGGGGTCAAAATAGATACAGGTGCAGATAACGGCTCACTAGTCAATCCCAAGCAAGGAAAATAGTAGGTAGAAACATACGAGCAAGTGGAACCAGGATCAAATAAAGCATAAGCTGGTCGATGACATATGGAAATCATACCTGTGATCACAGAATCTGAGGCCTCTGCCTCTGGTCTCCCAGGGACTGCATAAAATTGACGACGACCACCACCTGACCAACCGCCATCCCTACCACTTGTCCTACCATGCTGGGCACCACCTCTAGCCTGACCACCACCCCCTCTAACCAATGGCTAGACTGCATGGATAGGCTGAGTGGCTGGCTGAACTGCACCCCACTGGGGGCAATCTCTAGCATAGTGCCTAATAACTCTGCACTCATAGCAAGCCCCTGACGGATTATACTATCGAGATGAACTAGCGGAACCAGTGTAGCCACCATGGCTTGATACCTCAGAAGTTGAACCCCTCAGAGTCTGACCACTATAACCCTGTTGGCTACTCTGCCCCTGCTCAAACTGAGACCCACCAGAAGACTGAAGTGGAGCCTGAACCGATCGACTAAACTGACCCTGGTGTTGCTGTGGCTTATAACCTTGGCCCCACTGGCCTGAACCTCTACTACCATGATGAGAACCACTGCAGCTACCTTGATGTCAAGGCCTCTTATATCTGGCCCCGGAGTCATGATGATGCAAATCCTCTACAGTACGGGCATATTCCTCAATAGCTTGGAATGACCGACCATTAGCAACCAATATCTCTGCTGGCTCTCTAAACTCTTTCTGTAGCCCCCAAACAAACCTACAGATTTTGTCAGGCTCGATAGGCATAATCATGGCCCCAAATAGAGCAAGCTAATGGAAACGGGTCTCATATTCTGATACGGTCATAAAACCCTGCATAAGTCTAGTGAACTGCTCCCTACGACGCTCCCTGTCACTCTATGGCATGAACTTGGCCATGAAGGCCTCATAAAACTCTGACCAAGATAACAGAGGAGACGAAGATGGTCTGTAAGAAACTTGGGCCCTCCACCATAATTTAGCTGGGCCCTCCAGCTGATAAGTAGTGTATCCAACACCGTGAGTCTCTAGTAAACCCAAATGATGTAGCATCTCCTCACAAGTAGTGATAAAGTCATGCGGATCCTGACTAGAAGTACCAGCGAACCTCGGAGGTTCCAATCTCCGAAACCTACCTAACGCCTTTTGCTTCGTCTCTATCATAACTGGGCAAAGAGTAAGAGGCTGTGCAATTGATGGAACTGGAATAACCTCAGCTAGGGGAGCCACAGTAGTAGGATGCACTCCTACACTCTGTGCACACAGGGCTGCCCCCTGAGTTGATGTTTGTGCTACCCTAACAGGCTGATCCCCGATCATACCCAGTAACTATAGAAGTTGACCTCGAATATCCAAAGACTGAGCTGGGGCTGATACCGGCACTGAAGCTGATACTAGAGCTGGCACTAGAGCTGGTGGTACCTAGGCTACTCCCTAGTCCATATGCTGCTGCTTAGGAACTAACTCTGGCTCATACTCATGCTCAGGCTCTATCTCCACTCTAGCAGCTCTAGCAGGTGCCGCTGCTTGGGGACGTCCTCGACCCCTACCTCTACGACCTCCTCGACCCCTAGCTGGTGTCGGGGGTGCTGGAGTTGGAGGCTCGCCCCCAACAGATGTCGATGCTCTCATATGAACTATCTACAAAAGAATGAGCTAGAACAAGTGATATTTCAAGAAACGTTCAAAGACTACGCACGATACCAAAGCAATAAGAGAGTCATATTTCCTAAGATGTCACTATAGCCTCCCGAAGATTGAGTATGGACGTGTTTGCCCCGATCCGCAGGACTCTACTAGATATTGGCTCCTATATCGATGATATCGGTGAACCTGGGCTCTGATACCAACCTGTCATGAGCTAATTTCTCGATCATGATGGCACCTATAACCCCCAGTAGGTGAATCAACCCCCGTAGCTCAGAATAATTAGTAATGGGCTACTATCTGGCAAGCAAACGAAAGAAGCATACTATAAGCGAAAATAAGAGGAATAAGGTAAAGAAATAAGCATCAACAATGTGTAAGCGAAAGCCAAACCAAACCTAAAACCTGGTATCATAGTATAAGAGCCGAGACTACATCAACAAAGTACAAAAAAGGTTCAAAACAATATATACATATCTGTCTTCGAATAGCAAAAAAAGTACATGACATAAAGGATGAACTAAAGCTAAGCCTCGATTGGTTAATGCCACATATATATATGCCACATCAGGATGTTTTTACCAAATTCAACTTTCAAATCAAATATTTTCAAATATGCGCGATGTTAATAAAATTCTCAAATTTAGGCTCGCAAGCCTTTGAAATGGGACGAAGGTTAAGGTCATATGATCGCAAATCACTATCGCATGATTTCGATAACTCAACTCTCAAGACTCAGCACTAAAATAGGAAAACGACCATAAAGACCAAACGAACATCCAGGGCACCGAACCACCGATCCCAACAAGACATAAATGACTTTGGACTGCTACAAGCAAGCTCTAATGGTACAAGGAATGCATACACACGGGAATGACCTGGAGAGACCGGGAGGTTCATTACATGTCACGATCCAATTTCTCGGTCATGATGGCACCTACAACTCCCCAGTAGGCGAACCAATCCCCGTAGCCCAAAATGGTTAGTAATGGGCTACCTTCTTACAGTTTAAGCGAAAGATTCGATAAATAAGCGGAAGCAAGGGCATAAGGAGAAGAAAATAGATAACAAGAGTAATACATATAAAATGCGGAAACTAAGCCAAACCCAAAATCTGGTATCAAAGCGTATAAGAGCCGAACTACATCAGGAGTACAAAGGTCCAAAAGTCATATATACACAATGTCTCCGAAATTATAGGAGTACAAAATATACCAAGGATAACTGAAGTCAAGCTCTGAACGCCAAGAGCTCACCCTCAGCCTAGCTGATCCAAAAATTGCACCCCGCACGAGTCTCCGACGCGCTAACGGTGATGGCCCATGCTAGGATCTACACCAGAAGATGCAGAGGGTAGGGTGAGCACCAAATGTGAAACACAAGGTACCCAATAGGTATCATAAGCCGACTGGGCACATATAAAGTAAAAGGGCAATAGCAGACAGAATAGAAATAAATAGCCACAGAAATAAACGTAAAGTACACAGGAACTAGCCCAGAGGGAAGACAACAAAAAGTAACAAGAAAGGCTACCAAGTATAATATATGCATGGCAAACACTGGTGAAAGTAAGAACGACGCACCTGGGAGCCTTGCAAAAAAAATAGTATATATGGGTAAGTTCTAACAAAGGGCGGTATACCAGTAACCTCATGTATAGAGAAGGGGCGGGAAGCATAAAGTAGACATGCTCGGTAAACAGAATAGATAACCACACAAACTATATCACACTCAATCCAGCAGCAACAGCCTAGCAAGTCCAGTCCCACACTTATAACCGTAGTAGAGAACAAATCCGTAATAAAGTAAAGAGAGTCTACCTACAGTCCCCCGGTCGCCCATACAACCGAGGAACGCAATCAAGTGAAAACAAACCCTCCGATATCCCATACTATAGGAGCGTACAATCAAGAAATAGCAAACAAGGGTGGAATCCCAATCAATGAATGATATGATGCATGAAAACCTCAGGGAAAAATAGAACCTCTGTATGTACCTCCTCCGGTGTCGATCGGGCCCAGCAGGCAGGTTCCATGGAAGGACACGTCCCATATACCTCTACTCCACCGTATACCCTTCCCCCGGCACACGCAGCCCAAAGCCTCAAGCCCAGAGCGGCAAGGTCCATGGAGGTCTCAGACCCCATACTAAAACTCAAAATCAAAACGTGTCCTCTGGAATTGAGTCCGGGTTCAAGCCAGTGGCTAAGTCTCAAATATGCATGCCTAGACCCTATTTAGGACTAAAACAGTGAAAAAGATGTCTCAAAAACCCTTCCAAGAGTGCTCGAGCACAACCGGGTCTAAAACAGTAGTAAAAACGTCTCAGATGCTCGACCCGACCGAGCCTGATATCATTTCAAATAAGTAAGAAAACTCAGCTAGCACTCTGACCCGGTCGAGTCTAGCAGTAGTAGTAAATCGTGACAAAACCATATTTTTAATGTTCTTTTACCCCAAGAAGATCCACGTATCAAGTCAAATTATTTCCAAATCCAATTTCATCGAAAACAGGCCTCCGGGGCCATGCAAGGTTTAGAAAAATCAGTTTCCGTAGGCCCGAAGCCAAAAACCATAATACAACGTGGAAAAACCTCTTTATATGCATGGAAATGATATAATCAACCCAAATAGCTGCCCGGCAGCTCACAATCAACCTAACGGCCTTGCACAAGCTCCGAAGCTACTCAGCAAGCATAACCAGCCTAGAAGGATATTTCTATGTTCAAGACTAGTGGACATTCCCAATAATCCCACCTTCTATGTTCCAGAGTCAATAAGACCTCACAGGGTCACAAGGGTAATAAATATATCAACTAATAGGAATACTACACATAACAGAGGAAAGAAATAGGATGAATCATGGAAAAGTGGTCAAGGTCTGTGGTACCAACCTAATAACCCAACCCAAGGATGCTAACTAGTATAATTTTACCCGATATATGCAAAGTGTAGGGATTTAAGTCGTAACCTACCTGTCGTCCGACGACAAGCTGCAGTAATGATGATATCCGAGGTTGAGCTGCTCCGAACAAGAATCAAACTATCAAATTCATGAATAAAATGTTAAGACGAGTCTAACGATACCCATATTCTACAATTGTAGCCGGGTCGATATCCAGGTCAAAAGCAGGCCCACAGGGCCCACAACCTGAAACTAAAAACAAAAAGAACCACGATGACCCCAAGGATGCCAAGAAGGCATGCTCCAAATTTGAGCACAATTGGACAAAGGGAAGGTCACCAAAACTGCCCGCCCAAGTTGGAGATTAAAGAATGGAAATTTCGAAAATAAAAATGGAAATTGGGCAAGAATACTTACTAAAATGACAGAAAATCAGCCGTAGATGGATAAAATTTCACACCCACGAACATGCACAAGCTTAGGGGGCAGAATCTATCACAAAATTCAAGCTTTGGATGAGAATCAATGGAGGAATTAAGAGAAAAACCGAAGAAGGCAAGTTGGGGAAGATGACTTACCAAGAGGCGAAGAACTACGGATAATCGACGAACAAATAATTTCCCAAGGTTTAGAACTGAATTGGAGCAAATGGTGGAGAGAATTTTGAGTTTTAGAGTGAGAAAAATGAGGAGAAGTGGCTGGAAAAAATGAATTTCCAGCTATTTATAGCTGCTGGCCGCAACTGATTTTCTGCAATTTTAAAAAAACTCGACGGGGCATTCTGGGCACAATCGAAAACTGATATTCAAAACCAATAATACTAATAGAGTGGAAACGATGTTATGGACTCAACAAAATTGATGAAACTTCCATACGAGGTCGTTTTGAAGAAATGTTGACCCAAGTCAACACTAATGAAAAGGAACTCAAAGGCTCGAAATGAGTCCGACTCACCTGGAACCCGAACCAACCATCTTCCTAGCCCAAACTCAACATTCCGGAGCTGATGGAATCGTTGGATTTCAAATCCGACACTCTGATCAATAAAAGTCACCCTAAGTTAAACTTTCAACTCCAAATGGCCTGAAAACTGAGAAAACCACACAAAACCCACACCGGAAGTTCTCAGGCCTCAACTAAAGGTAGTTTGGTCATTTTGGCTTTTTGCCTATTTTAGAGCTTAAACATATAAAATCGTTGACCTTGGTCAACATTCTTGGCTAAAGTGCTCAGAATTGAATTCTGATAGTTTTGTTAGCTCCGGAGTTATGAGTTTGGTCTAGTTGGACCTTTAGTTGAGGCCTGAGAACTTTCGATGTGGGTTTTGTGTGGGTTTCTCAGTTTTCAGGCTATTTGGAGTTGAAAGGGTAACTTCGAGTAACTTTCAATGATCGGAGTGTCAAATTCGAAATCTGATGATTCCATAAGCTCTGGAATGTTGAGTTTGGGCTAGAAAGATAGTTGGTTCGGGTTTCGGGTGAGCCGGACTCATTTTGAGCCTTTGAGTTCCTTTTCATTAGTGTTGACTTGGGTCAACATTTCTCCGAAACAACCTCGTATGGGAGTTTCGTCGATTCCATTGAGTTTGGAATGTCGTTTCCACTCTGTTAGCATTATTGGTTTTTAAATATCGGTTTCTGATTGTGCCCGGAACACTCTATGGAGTTCTCAAAAAGTTGCAGAAAAACAGTTGCAGGCCAGCCTTCAGCGCAATCGCGCCAAGGCCAGCGTGATCGCGCCTTAGTGCCTGCCAACCTTCACGGCGATCGCGCCCCTCCCATCACGATAGCGCTAAGGTGCCTGCCACCCCTTCAGCATTGTTGGCGTTGGCCTAGCGCCGATAGCACTGGCCTTTTTCCTGCAACTATAAATAGCTGGAAGTACGTTTTTCTAGCAATTGCATCTCATTGTTCTCACTCTAAACTCAATTTCCTCTATCCCAAATTTCTCCATATTGATTCTAGGCCTTGGGGAGTCAATTTTTTGTGGATTTTCTGCGCTCCTTCATCGTTTGGTAAGCTCCCTCTTCTCTTAATGTTTCCTAAAACCTCCATTTATTCTCTCCTCTAAATCTTGAGTTTTCCTTATGAATTCTGGTCGTCCAGTTGGTGCATGCTCGTGGGAGTGGTAGATTTTCCTTCTTCACTCGGGTTTTCGCCTTTGTGTTAAGTATTTCTTGCCTAATTTCCATTTTATTTTTCAGAATTTCGTTCGTTAAACCCCCAATCTTTGCGGGCTGATTTGGTGCCCTTCCTCTTGGCCAATTGTGCTCAAATTTAGAGCATGGCTTTTTGGCACCTTTGGGGTCATTGTGAATCTTTTTCGTTTTTGGTTTCGGGTTGTAGGCCTTGCGAGCCCGCTTCTAACTAGGATATTGACCCAGCTACAATTGTAGCAATATGGGTATTGTTGGACTCGTCTTAACTTTTTATTCATGAATTTGATAGTTTGATTGTCATTTGGGAGTTGTCAGAGCGTTTTGGGCTTGGACCAGGTTGTTCGGGCAGCTTGTCATCAGACGACAGGTAGGTTATGGCTTAACTCCCTAGACTTCGCATATATCGGGTAAAAATTGTACAAGTTGGCATCCTTGGGTTGGGTTATTAGGTTGGTACCACAGACCTTGACCGCTTTTCCATGATCCATTCTGTTCTTTCCTCCGTTGTGTGTAGTATTCTTGTAAATTGATATTATTACCCTTGTGGTCCTGTGAGGCCTTGTTGACTCTGTAAAATAGACGGTGGGATCATTGGGAATGTCTGCGAGTCCCGGACATAGAGTTACCTATCTAGGTTGGTTATGCTTGCTGAGTAGCTTCGGAGCCTGTGCAGGGCTGATAGGTTGATTGTGAGATGCGGGGTGACTATTGTGTGTTTGTTCATGCCATTCCCATGCATATAGAGAGGTTTTCCCACATTTTACTACGGTTTGGCTTCGGGCCTTCTGGAACTATTTTCTAATCCTTGCATGGCCCGGGGGCCCCATTTTCGATAGAAATGATTTGGAAATAGTCTTGTCTTGTCTTGTGGATCTTCCTGGGGTAAAGAAACTTTTAAAAGACATTTTATCAATAGTCCCACTTTCCTGGGATCGACAGGGTCGGGTGCCTTACTTTTATACTACAACATTCAGGGTGTTGCTGGACTCGGTGGGGCCGAGTACTAGAGCTTTTGGGCTTACTATTTTAGACTTGGATACCCTCCAGGCAGCTTTAATTGGGGATTGTTTCGAGGATGTGGGGCTTCTAGTATGTTGGTCGAGGGCCTCCATGGACCTTCCCATTCCGGACCAAAAATTACGAGCTGCGGGTGCCAGAGGGAGAATATACGATGGAGTAGTGGTATACGGGTGGGACTTTCCATGGATCCCGTGTTCTGGGCCTTATAGGTCACCGGAAGCCGGTGAAATACGGTACTTTGATCACTTGTACTTAGCATGGCATCATATCATTCATCTATGAGAGGTTCCACCCTTGTCTGTTGATTGTATGATCTGGTAGTATGGGATGCCAGAGGCTTTGTTTTCACTTGTTTGCGTTTCTTAGTTGTATGGGCGGCCGAGGGACTGTAGGTAGAGTCTTATCACATTACTTCTATCTTGATCGTGAGATTTTTAAAGCGGGACTATTGGTTTTTGGAATGAAATTGTTGAGATTAGTGTGGTTAGAGTTTGGTTACAGCGGGGTTGTTGGTGACTGTTTGTTATGACTAGTGTGGTTACTATTACTGTTTCCGAGCATGTTTACTTTGCATTTCTCTCCCATTCCTTTTACTTGAGATTACCAGTATATGGTCTATTTTTAGACTTATGCATATATACTGTTGTTGCGAGGATCCCAGGTGCGTCGTTCTTATTTTCACCTGTGTTTACCATGTATATATTCTATTTGCTAGCCCTGCTTGTTGTTTTCTGTTGCCTTCCCTCTGGGCTAGTTCCTGTGTACTTTATGGGTGACTTATGTGACTGTTTATTTCTACTCTGCCTGCTACTATTCTTTTACCTTATATATGCCCAGTCGGCCTATGATACCTACTGGGTACCTTATGCTTCACATTTGGTCCTTACCCTACTCCCCTGCATCTTTTGGTGCAGATCCTGGTGTGGGTTATCGTTGTTAGAGCGCTGGAGACTCGTGCAGACAACTATTTTTGGATCATCCAGGTTGAGGGTGAGGTATTGGCGTTCAGAGCTTGACTTAGTTTATCTTTTGTATATTCTGCACTCTGTTACTATTTGGAGACAGCTTATGTATATATCTCTTTTGGACCCTTTGTACTCCTATTATAGTTCGGCTCTTATATACTATGATACCAGGTTTTGGGTTGGTTTAGCTTCCATTTTGTATTTATATTACTTCGGTTATCCAGTTTGTTCATCTTGTTCCCTTGCTTCCGCTTATTTATTATTCTTCCGCTTAAATTGTTAGAATCTAGCCTATTACTAATCGTTCTGGGCTACGAGGATTGGTTCACCTACCGGGGGATTATAGGTGCCATCATGACCAAGAAATCGGGTTATGACATCTTAATATCAGAGCCCTAGGTTCACTGGTGTCATCGGTATAGGAGCCAATGTCTAGTAGAGTCCTGCGGATTGGGGCGGAGACGTCCGTGCTCAATCTTCGGGAGGCTATAGTGACATCTTAGGGAAATGGACTTTTCTTTCTTCTCTTTCATGTGTAGTATACTTGAAGGTTCCTGGAAATCTCACTTGTTCTGGTTCACTCTTCTGCAGATGGTTCATACGAGATCGTCAGCTTCAGGCGGAAGAGAGCCTTCTGCCCCTGCACCTCTGACTCCAGCTAGGGGTCGGGGTGGTCGCAAGGGCAAGGCTAAAGGTCATCCCAGAGCAGCGGCGCCTACTAGGGCCGCCAGAGTTGTTATAGAGCCGGAGTATGACTACGAGCTAGAGTTAGCTCCAGAGCATCAGCATATGGACCCGGGGATGGCCCAGCTACCACCAGCTTCAATGACAGTTCCAGCATCGGTTTCTATGCCAGATTTTGCCCCAGCTCAGTCTCAGATGTTCGGGGGTTACTTGTTCAGCTCTTGGGTATGACTGGGGAGCATCCTTTTGAGGCAGCACAGGCATCCGCTCAGGGGGCAGCCCTGGGTGTTCAGAGTTCAGGAGCACAACTTATTACTGCGGCTCCCCGTGCTGAGGTTTCCCCAGTCCCATCTGTTGCCCAGCCTCTTGCTCCGCGCCCCGCCATAACAGATGGGGAGCAGAAGGCCTTGGGTAGATTTCTGAGATTGGCACCGCCGAGATTTGTTGGTACACATGGTCAGGACCCCCACGATTTTATCACCACTTGTGAGGAGATGTTGCATCACTTGGGGTTATTAAAGACTCACAGCTGGGGTTGGCTATACTTCATATCAGCTGGAGGGCCTAGCGAAGTTATGGTGGAGAGCACAGGTTGCTTACAGGCCTTCTACGTCACCTCTCTTGACATGGTCCGAGTTTTATGAGGCCTTTATGGACAAGTTCTTTTCCACAGAGCAACAGAGAGCGTCGGATGGAGGAGTTCACTAGACTTTCTGAGGATTCTATGACTGTCTCAAAGTACGAGACCCGTTTCCATCAGCTTGCTCCATTTAGGGCCATGATTATGCCTACTAAGGCTGACATGATTCATAGATTTGTTTGGGGGCTGCGAAGAGAGTTCAGAGAGACTGCAGAGATACTAGTTGCCAGCGGTTGGTCATTTTAGGCCATTGCAGACTATGCCCGTACAGTTGAGGATTTGCGCTGTCATGATACCGAGGCCAGAGATAAGAGGCCTCAACATCAGGATGGTTACAGTGGTTCTAGGCATGGTGGTAGAGGTTCCGGCAAGTGGGGCCGAGGTTATCAGCCACAACAGCATCAGGGTCAGTCTAGTCGACCATTCTAGGCTTCACTTCAGGCTTCGAGTTCTCAGTTGGAGCAGGGTCAGAGCAGTCAACATGGTCACAATGATCAGTCTGTGAGGTGTACTGCTTCTGGGGCATCAAGCTGAGGTGGCCACACCATCTCAGCGGGTCCATCTCGACAAGGTGGGTCATTAGGGTCATTCTATGAGTGTGGTGTTAGTGTTCATTTTTTTAGAGATTACCCCCAGCGGGGTACAACCTGTTATGAGTGCAGAGTTGGTGGCCATTGTGCTAGAGATTGCCCCCAGCAGAGTCCGGTTTAGCCTTTTTGCTCTGTTCAGCCACAGGCTCGAGGAGGCAATGGTCAGGGTAGAGGTGGTGCTCTGCATGGCAGAGCAAGTGGTAGGGATGGCGGTCGGGCA
Organism: Jaltomata sinuosa; assembly: GCA_003996215.1. NCBI lineage: Eukaryota > Viridiplantae > Streptophyta > Magnoliopsida > Solanales > Solanaceae > Jaltomata > Jaltomata sinuosa. The sequence goes on from QJPP01007254.1 coordinate 757,116, forward strand.
GGTGGAGGTTGTCTTCAGTTCTACGCAGTCCCTGGGAGACCGGAGGCAGAGGCCTCGAATGCTGTGATCACATGTAAAATTTTTGTATGTCGACAGCCAGCTTATGCTTTGTTTGATCCCAGATCCACTTGTTCATATATATCTGCCTACTTTCTGCCTTGTTTAGGGTTGGCTAGTGAGCCATTGTCTGCGCTTGTTTCTGTTTCGACCCCAGTAGGAGATTCATTAGTAGTGGATAGGATTGTGAGATCTTGTGTGATATCTGTTGGTGATTTGGATACGTGGGCTGACTTGATGATTCTTGATATGTTAGACTTTGATATGATACTAGGCATGGACTGGTTATCCCCTTACCATGCAATTTTGGATTGCTATACAAAAACCGTTACCATAGCTGTGCCCGGTGTGTCCCCGATTATGTGGCAGGGTTCTGTTAGCCATGCACCGTCTGGGATCATCTCTTGTCTTCGAGCTAGGAAGTTGATTTCCAGTGGGTGTCTAGCTTATCTAGCATATGTCCGAGATGCTAGTGTTGACCTCACATCTCCTGAGTTTGTTCCTGTGGTTAGAGACTTCCTAGATGTGTTAAATACCGACCTGCCAGGCATTCCACCTGAGAGGGATATTGATTTCTCCATTGAGTTAGAGCCAGACACCTGGACCATTTTTATCCCTCCCTACCATATGGCTCCTGCTGAGTTAAGAGAGATTAAGGAGCAGCTCCAAGATTTGTTAGCTAAGGGGTTTTTTAGACCGAGTGTGTCTCCTTGGGGTGCTCCTGTCCTCTTCGTGAAGAAGAAGGATGGGTCGATGTGGATGTGTATTGACTATCGGCAGCTGAATAAGGTGACAATGAAGAATAGGTATCCGATGCCGAGGATTGATGACCTGTTTGATCAGCTTCAGGGTTCTGCCATGTTTTCTAAGATTGATTTGAGGTCCGGCTACCATCAGTTGAGGATTAGGGCGGAGGACATCCCTAAGACAACATTCATGATACGTTATGGCCATTATGAGTTCCTAGTGATGTCTTTTGGGTTGACTAATGCCCCCGAAGCCTTTATAGATTTGATGCATAGGGTGCTTAGCCCGTACCTAGATATGTTCGTGATAGTCTTCATTAATGACATTCTGATATACTCGAGGAGTAGGGACGAGCATGAGCAGCATTTGAGGACTATACTTCAGACTTTGAGAGATCATCGACTTTATCCCAAGTTCTCAAAGTCTGAGTTTTGGCTTGAGTCAGTTCTATTCATAGGACATGTGGTGTCTAAGGATCGGATTAGAGTGGATTCAGGTAAGATTTCCGCGGTTTGTGATTGGCCTAGACCTACCACTCCTACTGAGGTTCACAGCTTTGTTGGGTTAGCCGGTTACTACAGACGGTTCATTGAGGGATTTTCTTCCATAGTAGCACCCTTGACTATGCTGACTAGGAAGGATGTTCCATTTCAGTGGTCTGATTAGTGCGTGGATAGCTTTCAGAGGCTTAAGGCCTTATTTACTTCAGCTCTAGTTCTGACTTTGTCGGTTGAGGGTCAAGGATTCTCTGTGTATTGTGATGCTTCAGGGGTCGGTCTTGGTTGCGTGTTGATGCAACAGTGTCGAGTGATAGCATATGCATCGAGGTAGCTGAAGGTTCACGAGCGTAACTACCCTACTCACGACTTAGAGTTGGCAGCGGTAGTCTTCGCGCTCAAGATCTAGAGGCACTATCTATATGGAGTTCATTGTGAGATATTCACCGACCATCATAGTCTTCAGTACATTACGAGTCAACGCGAGCAGAAATTGTGGCAGAGGAGATGAATTGAGTTGCTGAAGGACTACGACTTCACAATTTTATACCATTCAGGCAAGGCAAATGTGGTAGCGGATGCCTTGAGTTGGAAAGTGGTGAGTATGGGCAGTCTAGCTTCACTTTCAGTTTTCGAGCGGCCGTTGGCCTTGGACATCCAGTCCTTGGCTAACCATTTGGTTAGGCTTGACTTATCGTATCCCAGCAGAGTTTTTGCCAGTGTTGAGGTTTGCTCTACTCTAGTTGATCAGAATCAGAGCCGGCAGTTTGAGGATTAGAGTTTGTGTGACCTTCGTGATCAGGTAGTTCGGGTAAGGCCAACCGGGCTACTTTGGGTTTTGATGGTGTTCTGAGGTTTGAGGGTCGACTTTGTGTCCAAAAGTTGGTGATTTGATTCAGTTGATACTCTGTGAGACACATTGTTCCAGATACTCAATTCATCCTGGCGCAGCAAAGATGTATAGAGATCTGAGGCAACTTTACTGGTGGGGTGGTATGAAGTGGGATGTGGCAGAGTTTGTATCTCGCTGTTTGAACTATCAGCAGGTGAAGTTTGAGCACATGAGACCGGGTGGCTTGATGCAGCGACTTTCCATTCCGGAGTGGAAGTGGGAAGGTATTACTATGGACTTTGTTATTGGTTTGCCTCATACTACTTAGCACATTTCTTGCCGATTGAGACTTTCTACGGGGCAGAGACATTAGCTCAGATCTACATTCGTGAGATTGTACGGTTGCACGGGGTCCCAGCTTCTATTATTTCATACCGCAACACTCAGTTCATATCTCAGTTCTAGAGAGCTATACTGAGGGATTTGGGTACGAAGGTTCAGCTTAGTACTGCATTCCACCCTCAGACATATGACCAGTTTGAGAGGACTATTCAGGTCCTGGAGGACATGCTTCGGGCCTATGTACTTGACTTTGGAGGTTCATTGAATCAGTTTGTGCCACTGACTGAGTTTGCATATAATAATAGCTTTTATTCGAGCATTGACATGGCACCTTTCGAGGCTTTGTTAGTAGGCATTGCATATTTCCCATTGGTTGGTTTGATGGGTTAGAGTCTAGATCGCAGAGTACAGATTTGCTTAGAGATTCCTTGAACCGAGTCTGTTTGATCTAGGATAGGCTTAGAGCAACCCAGAGTAGGCAAAAGAGCTACGCTGATCATAGACTTTGTGCCTTGGAGTTCAGTATTGGTGACGTGGTGTTCCTTCGTGTATCGCCCGTGAAGGGCGTGATGAGATTTGGTCGGAGGGGCAAGCTTAGCCCCAGGTTCATTAGGTCATTTGAGATTCTGCAGAGGGTTGGTAGTGTTGCCTATATGTTAGCGTTGCCTTTGACATTTTTAGCTATTCACCCAGTTTTCTATGTTTTGATGTTGCACCGGTATGTGCCTGATGAGTCTCATGTGTTGCATTAGGATTCAGTTCAGTTGGATGAGAGTTTATCATTTGTTGAGGAGCCGATAGCTATTCTGGCCAGAGATGTCAGAAGGTAGAGATCTAGGGAGATTTCGGTTATGAAAGTTCAGTAGAGGCACCGTCCGATCAAGGATGCTACCTAGGAGACTGAGAGTGAGTTGCCTGCCCAGTATCCGCAGTTGTTCGAGCCTTCAGGTACTCCATTCTTCTTGACTTTCGAGGATGAAAGTCTTTGTAGTAGTGGATGTTGTGATGACCCTTCCAATCATCTTTACGTTTATGCATTTATTGCACTGTAGAGCCTTTCTGTAGCGGCCCCAAGTTATTTATGGCTTGCTAGGACCAATGGGTCAGTGCCCTGGCCGTTCATTTGGCCGTTTTTGCTGTTTGCCTGTTTTAGAGCTTAAACTTAGAAAATTATTGACCTTGGTCAACATTCTTGGATAATGTGCTCGGAATTGAATTCTGATAGTTCTGTTAGCGCTAGAGTGATGAGTTTGGTCTAGTTAGACTTTTAGTCGAGGCCTGAGAACTTCCAGTGTGGGTTTTGTGTTGGTTTCTCAGTTTTCATGCCATTTGGAGTTGAAAGTGTAACTTCGGGTAACTTTTGATGATCAGAGTGTCAGATTCAAAATCCGACGATTCCATCAGCTCCGAAATGTTGAGTTTGGGCTAGGAAGATGGTTGGTTCGGGTTTCGGGTGCGCCGGACTCATTTTGAGCCTTTGAGTTCCTTTTCTTAGTGTTGACTTAGGTCAACATTTCTCTGAAATGACCTTGTATGGGAGTTTTGTTGATTCCATTAAGTCCGAAACGTCGTTTCCACTCTGTTAGCATTATTGGTTTTTGAATATCGATTTTTGATTGTGCTCGGAACACCCCATGGAGTTCTCAAAAAGTTGCAGAAAAACAGTTGCAGGCCAGCCTTCAGCTTAATCGCGCCAAGGCCAGCACGATCGCGCCTCAGCACCTGCCAGCCTTCAGTGCGATCGCGCCCCTTCCAGTGCGATAGCACTGAGGCGCCTTCCACCTCTTCAGGGCTGTTGGCGCTGGCCTAGCGCCGATAGCGCTGGCCTTTTTCCTGCAACAATAAATAGCTGGAAGTATGTTTTTCCAGCCATTGCACCTCATTTTTCTCACTCTAAACTCAATTTCCTGTCACCTAAATTGCTCCATATTGATTCTAGGCCTTGGGGAGTCAATTGTTTGTGGATTTTCCGCACTCCTTCGTTGTTTGGTAAGCTCCCTCTACTTTTAAAGATCCCTAAAACCTCCATTGATGCTCTCCTCTAAAACTTGAGTTTCCCTTGTGAATTCTGGCCGTCCAGTTGGTGCATTCTCGTGGGAGTGGTAGATTTTCCTTATTGACTCAGGTTTTTGCCTTTTTGGTAAGTATTTCTTGCGGGCTGATTTGGCGCCCTTCCTCTTCACCAATTGTGCTCAAATTTAGAGCATGGCTTCTTGGCACCTTTGGGGTCGTCATGACTCTTTTCGTTTTTGGTTTTGGGTTGTGGGCCCCGCAGGCCCGCTTCTGACCCGGATATCAACCCGGCTACAATTGTAGCATTATGGGTATCGTTGGACTCGTCTTAACTTCTTATTCGTGAATTTGATAGTTTGATTGTCATTCGGCAGTTCTCGAAGCATTTCAGGCTTGGACCTTGTTGTTCGGGCAGCTTGTCGTCAGATGACAAGTAGGTTACGACTTAACTCCCTAAACTTCACATATATCAGGTAAAATTGTACTAGTTGACATCCTTGGGTTGGGTTATTAGGTTGGTACCACAGACCATGACCGTTTTTCCATGATTCGTTCTGTTCTTTCCTCCGTTGCGTGTAGTATTCTGGTAAATTGATATTATTACCCTTGTGGTCCTGTGAGGCCTTGTTGACTCTGGAACATAGATGGTGGGATCATTGGGAATGTCCGCGAGTTCTAGACATAGAGTTACCCTTCTAGGCTGGTTATGCTTGCTGAGTAGCTTCGGAGCCTGTGCAGGGCCTATAGGCTGATTGTGATCTGCAGGGCGTCTATTGTGTGTTTGTTCATGCCATTCCCATGCATATAAACAGGTTTTCCCACATTTTACTACGGTTTGGCTTTTGGCCTTCTGGAACTATTTTCTAAACCTTGCATGGCCTGGGGGCTCCCATTTTAGACGAAAATGATTTGGAAATGGTCTTGGCTTGTCTTGTGGATCTTCCTAGGGTAAAGAAAGTTTTAAAAAACATTTTATCAATAGTACCACTTTCCTAGGCTCGACGGGGTCGGGTGCCTTACTTTTATACTACAGCATTCGGGGTGTTGCTGGACTAGGCGGGGCCGAGTACTAGAACTTTTTTGCTTACTGGTTTAGACTTGGTTACCCTCCTGACAACTTTACTTGGGGATTATTTCGAGGATGCAGGGCATCTAGTATGTTGGTCGAGGGCCTCCATGGACCTTGCCATTCCGGACCAGAAGCTGTGACCTGCGGGTGGCGGAGGGAGGGTATACGATGGAGTAGTGGTATACGGGTGGGACCTTCCATGGATACCGTCTTCTGGGCCTTATAGGTTGCCAGAAGCTGGTTACATATGGTACTTTGATCACTTATACTTAGCATGGCATCATATCATTCATCTACATGAGGTTCCACCCTTGTCTGTTGATTGTTGATTGTACGCTCCGGTAGTATGGAATGTCGGAGGGTTTGTTTTCACTTGTTTGCATTCCTCGGTTGTATGGGCGGACGAAGGACTGTAGGTAGAGTTTTATCACATTACTTCTGTCTTAAGCGTGAGATTGGTTATCATGGGGCTGTTGGTTTCTGGAATGAGATTGTTGAGATTAGTGTGGTTAGAGCTTGGTTACAACGGGGCTGTTGGTGACTGGTTGTTATGACTAGTGTGGTTACTATTACTGTTTCCGAGCATGTCTACTTTGCATTTCTCTCCTATTCCTTATACTTGAGGTTACCGGCATACCATCAATTTCTAGACTTATGCATATATACTGTTGTTGCGAGGATCCAGGTGCGTCGTTCTTATTTTCACCTGTGTTTGCCATGTATATATTCTATTTGCTAGCCCTACTTGTTTCTTTATGTTGTCTTCCCTCTGGGCTAGTTCCTGTGTACTTAATCATTGACTTATGTGACTATTTATTTCTACTCTACCTGCTACTGTTCTTTTACCTTATATGTGCCCAGTTGATGCGCCCAAATTACACCTCCAAAAGAAGTATATAGCGGTCGTTGTTCAAATATAGAACCCAACTAAAGGTTGAGGTCGATCCCACAGGGAATATGGTAGGACTAGGGTCAATTAGTGTTTACTCAGTCTTTTAGTCGTTTATTTCCCGCAAGTTTTTTTTTGAAGTAACAAGAAATAATTGTAAGTAAAACGTAACAAGTAACAGAGATCAATTTCAACAGTTGTTATCAATAAGAGAAGTGACTAGGGTAGTGTTCCCCATGAGATCATAACTTAGCAAGGCTATTGTACTTGGTAAACTAGTTTGGTGCTTAGCATGCAGAATCGGTAAGTTAGGTTCACCTAATTCCTTGGTCCGGCAACTAGGTGAATTTCACCACACGCCTTGGTCCGGCCGTGGGTGTCTCTTTACTAACCCTTACCCTTGACCCAGATTAGCTATTCCTGGACAAGATCAATCTATTAGATGAGGGTTGATAGCCTCAAATCTCGTTGTTAACACCCCTTTTCCCATCCGTTACCTCCTTGGTCCGGCAAGTAAGGATAAGGCGAGTTCTAACGTTGCGCACTGTTAGAAAGCAATCAAAGCGAAAGGATGAACAATACATGCATAAACACCTCCCTAGATTACCTAAGTATTTAACCTACTTCGTTAATCCTTCATGGTTCCCACAACCCTAGTTATGGATTTAGCTACTAATGTTCATAAGCATGCAATTAATGTTTGTTTTAGCAATCATCAAGAGATACTTACAGATAAGAATAAAGAAAACCGGAATCTTGAAGAACAAACTCAAGAACACTTCAATATCAAGAACTCGTGTCCGAAATCAATACCAAAATCAAAGTAACAAAATATCCGATAGTAACTTGAAATAATTCATGAACAACTAGTAACCACGAGTAACAACTGTAAAATAAAACCTAGGGTAAAGTATTTATAGACAAGGAAGCCAAATCCTAATTAGATTGGGAGTAGCTGGACGCGGTTGATCTGACGGGCCGCCTCATGGGCCGTCGCTGAAGCGACGGGCCTCGTGGGTGCCCATCGACCTTCTTTAGGTCTTCAGAAAAATCACTGCCACGTTCTCACGGGCTGGGGTCAATAGGACATCGCAGCTGCGATGCCCGTCGTTGTCTCATGTCGCCTGACTTGGCATCTTTCCAGCTCTCCTGCCTGGTTTCCACAGGCGGCTTGTCACGGGACATCGGGCTGGCGACGGGATGTCGTGGTGCCCGTCGTCCTTCCTTTAACCTTAGCATATCCCACTGGAGCACTTTGACGGGAAAGGCTACGCCCCATCGCGTCTGCCACAGGCAGTTTGCCAGCCCGTCAGGGCTCCCCAAACTTGGTGAATCCTGCTGCCTTACTTTAACGGTCTGCCCCACGGGCCATCGTGGATGTGACGCCCGTGGTGGCCTCTTTTTAGCCCAGAAATGCAACTTTTTGGCTTTCTTTTCTAATTAATAATTTGTCGCTGCACACTTAACAAACGACATTAAATCCAACTAAAAACACTCAAGAACTCCCAAAAATCCTATGTTTTAAGCGTCGAAAGTGCCGTCAAATCCCAGCACATCAACACCCTCAACTTAGAATCTTCGCTTGTCCTCAAGCAAAAAACACAAGGACAAAACTAAAACGACGCTTAAGCAAAAGAAAACTAGGAACTACGGCAGTCATATGGTTTAGCAACTCAATTCATAACAAGTACCCCCCTTTTTTTCGAAGCCAAAATCAGTGCATATGTTCTATTCATCAAGACAACACAACGGGATCCAAGGATGACATTACCTTATCAATAGACGACCTGGCATACACATATGAGATTTACACTAACAATTAGCAGTTGAAATTGCTCTAGTGCCCTCACTACAAAGAAGTCCCACTCACACACTGACACAATTATATTTTGGGGACTGAACTAAACACTCACACTCACAAAGATGTTCAAGCAATGCGTGCACAATACCATAGGCTTGCCCTTATTTTCTATGCCTCAGTTTTTGAATAATTGGGTTAGGATCACTATAGGACTTTCTCGGCTTGTAACGTAGACTTGGGGACATGTATGGTAGATATAGGAAATAGTGACTAAACTCTCCTTGACACTACGCTATCTTGATTCCACCCAACATACCACTTTTACTCTTTTCCTCCCTTTTTCTCCCTTTTTATTGTTTCTTTTTCAACAAGTGACAGGTGCGACTTTTGTTTCAAACTGACTTATTCTTTTTCTTTTCTTTTCTTTTTTTTTCTTTTTTTTTCTTTTCTTTTTCTCTTTTTTTTCTTTTTCTTTTCTTTAACATAGCCGCCACACCCGTTTTCTCTCTTTTTTATTTCTAACCTCTTATATTCATACCCAAACTTCTTACTCACCTCTACAGTAGCCACCCTCAACTTAGGCGATTTGCCTGAGTTGAGGTACACAATGTCCAAGGAGGGACCAGGGCCAAACTAAAGGTTCATAACAAGAAAAAGGGAAGGTGATTAGGCTAAACAATAAAAAGGGTCAATGCAGGCTCAAAATCAGGAATCAAAAGGGTATTAAATCATTTGATCAGTCTTTTGGGATAAAGTGGACTAATTCAAAAATGACCTATGATCCTTTTCTAACCAACTACTCTACGACCTTAGCACGACTAACCGGGAAAGTTCTAGATTGGCAAACAAAGCAAGAACCCAACAAATTTAGCTCACAAACACATGGCACAGAGTCGACAGTCACATGCTACCTATTAGGTTCGTACTCTAGCTTAAGCCAATCATCAAATCAATAAACACAATGTCATGCAAGGATCGACAATGGTTAGTCTATCAAAACCAGATACTAATATAACACAAAAAAATTTGGAGGGGTCTCCATTTTTTGTTTCAAAATCACACCATAACTGCACTAAGTTCCTTTTCTTCTTTTATTATATACAACCTATCCTAAACGTGCCATTTCAACAGAAATTAAAATCCTTAGGGAAATAACACAGGTAAGAAAACCCTAAGGAGTCGGGTACCTTGTGAGTACCCTCATGGGTTGCCTCCCATGCAGCGCCTGATTTAACGTCGCGGCACGACCCGGGTCTCTTGGCTACTCAGACTTCGCCAAGAACCCATCAAAAACCATATCACCTAGTACTGCCCCCACCCTATCAAAAAGAAAAGGGCATTGCCCTCAATGCAAAAAAAATATAAAACAAATGGGGGTGAGAACATACCTGTGGCGCCTAAGCACCAGTACTGGGTGTCACATCCTTCGGGCCCTCAGGAATGGTGCCCGTAGTACTTTCCTCAATAGAGGCTGCTTCCGCAGACCTCTCATCAACAGTAACAGCTGCCCGAGAAGCTTCATCAGTAATCTCTCCCACAATGAGGTCTAAAGAAGGGATATCTGCCTGGCCAGCAACACCACTAGCTGACCCACCTCGGCCTCTACCATCCATCTCAATCTGGTGCTCCGCCAAGGATGATCTGACTACCCTGTCCTCTGCTTTCTTTGCCCTCTTCTCGGCTATGTCTAATTTCTTCTTTAGAGACTTTGGGATAAGCGAAGCGTCACCCTCGTGAACCTGCTTATCCTTACTTTTCCTTTTCCTTTTGTGTGTGGCAGGATCGGGAGGGGGGTTATCAACTCTCTCGGGCTCCTTCTCCGTAGCTGAGCCCAAATGTGCCATACGGAGCTTGGGATCCACGAAATCCCAAAGATTGAGCGTGGGCTTCTCTGTGACCTGTGGCAATACAATCGCTGCTCTGGCTTGAGTCGGCGGAGGATTCTTCAATTTGTCGACATCGGCCCTCAGTTCTGCAATCTCTTTTTTCATGCCTGCCAACTCAAGCACACCCATCTCATTTAAGCTCTTATCTACCCTGTTCTCCAAAGCATCTATCCGGGCGTTGACAGTGAGGAATAGTGCTATGGCCCATTGGATAGAGGCATTCATAATCGGCTGAAACTATAGAGAGAACGTATTCATTTGCTTTTTGAGATCAAGTGTCCGCTGGAAAGTGTTCGCAAAGTTCACCGAGTGGAAGGCAAATATGGCATCAGTATCCGTGTCAGAAGGTACGGTAGATGAGCCTGGCTCAGCTGCCGAGGTAAATGGACCAACAATATTTTGCTCTAACTGACTACCCTATGGGGTAGTTCTAGTAGTGGGGGACGCTGTCACATCCGATGTCGGGACATGCTCCTCAAGAGTTAGAGCCAATGGCTCCATAGTTCCAGTCAAACCAAGCACCCTAGTCTCATCTTTGGACCTCTCTGGATGGTGGGTCCTAGTAGCTCGAACAGATTGATCTACCCCAGCATACCTGGGCACCTGATCCTCCTCACATAGCTCTGTGATCAAACAAGGGAATGGATAGGAGGAGCCAGGCTTGGTCACTCTATCTCTGATCTCCTCGGCTATGATCCATCTAAAATTCAAATTTCATTTGGACATGAGGGCGGCCACTAGAATAGCTCTCTCCAAAGTCAGCTAGTTGTCTGCACCAGTCAGCATTAATCTGAGTCATATAATAGCCCACCAAAATTTAGCTTCGAAAGAAAAAGGAGGCCTTCAGAATAATCGGTTTGTCTTGTTCAAGCCATAGTGGTGTTCCGGTAGTAGTTAGGCGCTTAGCCAACCATTGAGTCCTTTTCTCTTCATGCTTTACCCTGTACTCATAATCAACCAGGTTTGTGGGTTCCTCGTAGCCCAGCTTGAATAAGAATCTGTTTATTGTTTATATCGAGATGTTGATGGGTATTCCCATAATCAGAACGCTCTCGAGAGCGGGTAATTCTATGATCTTTTGTCCTCTGTTGTGCAACCCTTCCTGTATAACCTGATAATTAGCATAAAACTCTCTCACGAGAGCTGGTGGTAATCGGGGAGGGGCTTGCTAGTCCATCCCAGTTTGTAGTGTCTGAAGTACGCATCCAACTTGGGGAATTGGCTCATCTTGAAAGGATCAATTTTCCACTCTTCAGCAATGGGCCTCCTGAGATGGCCTCTTCCGGTCACTTCAATGCCGTAATCATAGATGGCCTTTGACCCTTTAACATCCCATCTCTCAGTCTCACGGGCACAACCCAACACAACTCCAACTCCTGATGGTGAGGGTGAGGAGGTGCTCTTATCTAGTGTAGTTGTCTCGGTATCTGAGTCAGCAGCACCCTCTTGACCCTTTTCTGAACTATGCTCCAAGCCGGAGCCGTCTTCATCTCCTGATTCTCCTCCGGTGCCACTAGAAACTTGAGTGGCCAATTCCTTTCCTGTAGGTGCCTCCTCACTTTCAGTGCCAGATTTTGATGACCCGGAGGAGGATGCTTGCTTGTCCTCGGGTGATTTGGTTCCCTCCTCTTCAAAGTGAGAGGAGGATGCCACCAGCTTCCTTCATACAAACCAGATGAGCGGGGCGTTGTCAGAATCACTTTTCTCGACTTCAGAATCAGTAGGGCAATCCTTTAGCCGAGATGGTCATGAGGAATCTTTGGCCTTGCGGGCCCTCCTCACCTTAGTTGTGTCTTTGGAGCCATTTAGTACCTGCAAGGAACCATCGTTAGAGATCGGGGACAAAAATGCAAACACAGAAATTTAACATTTAAAAAAAATAATCAAAAAAGTCACCTCCCACGGGCGTGGGAGGGCCAACGTCCTATGGCCCCGGGCGTCGGAATGCTCTAGTGAACTTGCATGAAAAATTCTCCCTCCCTCGACCCTGTGCCACGGGCGTGGGAGGTCGGACGTCCCGTGGGATAGGGCGTCAGATTAAGGCAGTGGATTTTTTAAGGACATTGGTCCTCCTACGGGCTCCTGCCACGGGCGTAGGAGGTCCGACGTCCTGTCGGCTTGGGCATAGGATCCAACCAGATACTTTTTCAAATTTTAGGCCATCCCCATGACCTGACCGATGTGCCATCGTTCCCCCGACTTCCGGTGTGAAGGCCCGTAGGATCCAATCAGTGCAACTTTCTCTCTTTCTTTTTATTTCTATTATTCATAATAATTTCTCATCAAACATACAACCATCACAACACCCAAAAATCATAGGGCATTCATAAACAACACTACTTCCAAACCCTAAATTTCCAACACAACCCATTCATTCACCCTACCATCAAACACAATTTAACACTTAGGGTTATGATTCTTAAGTAAGATGATCGAATTTCAACCCATCAAAACCCTTTAGTTATTGAGAACCAACTACAAGGAAGAAAAGAACTTACTTTGTTGGTTTCAAAAGTCTCTTGCACAAGTTTGATAAATGAAGTGCCTTGTGAGTTGTGTGTTGGAGATGGTAGTGAGGATCGTCGGTAGGGTAGGGGTTTTGAGTCGTGATTTTGGGAGAGGAATAGAGTTTGAGAGAGAGAGGAGTGATGAGTGAACAAATTTGACCTTAAAATTTGAGGTCAAAACGCTAATAGAGGCGGGGAAAGAGAAAGAAAAGCGACCGGGTCGGGTTGCCATAAAAAATTAAAGTGTTGACCCCTCTATTGACCGACCCAGATGACGGGATGTGCGACGTTCCATTGGGAATGTGATGTCCCATCATAGTCACCTTTACCCGAATATCGACCAATATTTGGCATGTGGGGAGTGACGTCCACTCCGACGACCATTGGAGGCGCGATGCCTTGTCATATAGGCCATCGGAGTGAGGCAGTCACTCGCTTTTTAACACTTAGAAAAATTTAGGGTACTTACCTATCGATGCCCATTCCTATGCCCATCGGGGCCGCGACGGACTGTCACGTGGGACATGGGAATGGGGCAGATGATCCTCTTCCCATAATTAGAATTTATTTATTTTTCTTCACTAGGGGCTTCACGCCCAACCCCACGCCCTTCGGGGCTGTGACAGCCCGTCACGTGGGATGTGGGAATAGGACAGACCACTCCTTTTGCATGTAGTTTTAGTTCTTTGATCTTGTGTCTCATCCTCCTGCAAAACGAACACTCATTAACTCTGGGTTGCCTTACATGCATCGCTTAATTTAATGTCACAGCATGACGCGAGTGTTTTGGCTACTCAGACTTTGCCAAAACACTCTATAGTCTTTTAACTACTACTAACATAAAGTAAAGTACATTTTCATGGGTTGCCTCCCATGCAGCACCTAATTTAACGTCGCGGCATGACGCAGGCTGCTTGATTACTCAGACTTCATCAAGCTCCTTGGGTGGGACAAACTCATCTATGCTCCAAGCTTCAATGGTCTTAATCTCCTCTGATGTGCCAAAGTAAGCTTTTATCCGCTGTCCGTTTGCTTTGAACCATTTTCCCTCAAGGTTTTCAAGTTCAATAGCCCCATGAGGAAAAACTTGTACCACCTTGAAGGGTCCAATCCACTTGGACTTCAACTTGCCAGGAAACAAGCAAAGTCTAGAGTTTAAAAGCAGGACCAAGTCGCCCAGCTGAAAATCTCTCTTCTCTATCTTCCGGTCATGATACAACTTCATCCTCTCCTTGTACAGAGCTGAACTTTCATATGGGTTCAGACGAATTCATCCAACTCATTCAGCTGTCTTAACCTCTGCAATGATGTTGCACCCCAATCCAAGTTCAGCTTCTTTAAAGCCCACAAGGCCTTGTGCTCTAGTTCAACCCGAAGATGGCACACCTTACCAAACACAAGTTGATATGGAGACATGCCTATTGGAGTCTTGTACGCAGTCTGGTACACCCATAAAGCATCATCTAGCTTTCGCGACCAATCCTTTATATTGGCATTAACAGGCTTGGACATGATTGACTTGATTTCTATTTTGGAAACTTCCACTTGCCCACTTGTCTGAGGATAATAAGGGGTTGCAACACTGTGTTTCACTCCATATTTTTCAAGAAAAACACGAAACAACCTATTGCAAAAGTGAGAGCCTCCATCACTAATAATATCTCTTGGCGTACCAAACTTTGAGAAGATGTTCTTTTTCAAGAACGCTGTGACACATTTACCTTCATTGCTTGGAAGCGCAACCGCTTCCATCCACTTAGACACATAGTCAACAGCCACCAATATATACCGGTTCCCATCAGACAGCACAAATGGAGCCATGAAGTCAGTGCCCCAAACATAGAATAGCTCAATCACAAGGATGGGATTCATAGGAAGCTCATGCCTCCTTGATATGCCTCATTCCCTCTGACATCTGCTGCAAGCCTTAGAAAACTCATGGGCGTCTTTATGAATAGTCAGCCAATAATAGCCGCATTACAGGATCGTATGGGCAGTCCAGATACCACTATGATGACCTCCAACGGGGGATAAATGGAATGCTTACAATATCTCCATCATCTCAGCTTTTGGCATACATCTCCGGATCATAGTATCCGCACACACACGGAACAGGAATGGCTCTTCCCAGAAGTATTTCTTCACATCAGACATGAATTTCCTCCTTTGGTGAACGGGCATATCATCAGGCACTAAATCACTTACCAAGTAGTTGGCAATGTCCGCAAACCATGGGATCAAGTCCTGAGAAGCAGCCAATACCTGTTCGTCAGGAAACCAGTCATCAATTTCGAGCTCATCATTCAGCTTCAACATAGCTTCATCTTCCATCCTAGATAAATGATCTGCCACCTGATTTTCTGTACCCTTACAGTCTTTAACTTTAAAGTCAAACTCTTGCAGCAGCAGTACCCATCTGATCAACCTTGGTTTTGCATCCTTCTTCACCATGAGATAACGAAGAGTTGAATGGTCAGTATGCACCAACACTTTGGTGCCAAGCAAATAAGATCTGAACTTCTCGAACGCAAAAACCATAGCAAGGAGCTCCTGTTCAGTCACAGTGTAATTCTTCTGAGCTGGATTAAGTGCCTTTTTAGCGTAGTAAATAGGATGAAGAATATTCTCGCGCCTTTGGCCTAGGACTGCTCCCAGTTCCACCCCACTAGCATCACACATAACCTCAAACGGTTGCGACCAATCAGGAGCAATAATGATAGGAGTTGTAACCAACTTCTCTTTAAGGCACACGAATGCCTTCAGACATGCATCATTGAATACAAACTTTACCTTTTTCTCCAACAGCTTGCACAACGGATTAGAAATTTTGGAGAAGTCTTTGATA
This sequence comes from Jaltomata sinuosa, assembly GCA_003996215.1. Classification (NCBI taxonomy): domain Eukaryota; kingdom Viridiplantae; phylum Streptophyta; class Magnoliopsida; order Solanales; family Solanaceae; genus Jaltomata; species Jaltomata sinuosa. The sequence goes on from QJPP01007254.1 coordinate 772,601, forward strand.
AACCTCGTATAAAAAGCAGCATGCCCCAAGAAACTCCGAATACCCTTCGCAGAAACTGGTGGAGTTAATTTTTCAATCACCTCTATCTTCACTCTATCAACTTCTATACCTTTCTTTGAGATTCGGTGACCAAGCACTATACCCTCTTTGACCATGAAGTGACACTTCTCCCAATTCAGCACTAGGTTGCACTTTTCACACCATTTCAACACACAACCCAGATGATCTAGACAATCTTCAAAAGAGTCACCTACCACTGAAAAGTCCTCCATAAATACCTCTATAGTGTCCTCCACCATGTCTGAAAAGATAGACATAATACATAGTTAAAAAGTTATTGGTGCATTGCAAAGACCGAACGACATTCTCTTGAAGGCAAACGTCCCATATGGGCATGTGAATATAGTTTTCTCTTGTTCATTAGGGGCAATAGAGATCTGATTATACTCTGAGTAACTATCAAGAAAATAGTACCAACCTCTACCTGCAAGACGGTCTAGCATCTGTTCCATGAATAGCATTGGAAAGTGGTCCTTCTCAGTCCACACATTCAACTTCCTGTAGTCCATGCATATGCACCGGCCTGTGACTGGCCTCATTGGAATCAGTTCATTCTTTGTATTAGGAACCACTGTAATCCCTCCTTTCTTTAGTACGCACTGAACCGGGCTCACCCACTTGCTGTCAGAAATCGGGTAAACCACACCTGCATCCAGCCACTTTATGATTTACTTCTTGACGACTTCTTACATAGGTTGATTCAACCTACACTGATGCTTAATAGATGGAATACAATCAGGCTCGAGCTAGATTTTTTGTGTACAGATCCCAGGTGGAATCCCAATAATATCTGCGATGGTCCACCCGATTGCTCTCTTAAACTTCTTCCATACTGAAACCAGAGCTTCAACCTGCGCTTCACCTAAATTTGCAGCAATGATTATCGGCAAAGTCTCATTATCTCCCAAAAATACGTACCAAAGATGGGCTAGAAGTTCTTTGAGCTCCAAGACTGGAGGCTCCTCAATAGATGGACGAGCAGGAAGCGTCTTCCTATTCTCTAGGTCCAAGTCCAGCTTCTTTGGTGCATAAGTGTATGATCCCAACCCTGTGAGTGTTGCAACCATTTCATCATACTCATCAATGTCGTCACCTTCAAAATTCATAATGATTGTTGCAAGGGCTTCAACACCAAGTCTCTCCTCAATAGGTACAACCAGCTGGTCCTCATCAACAACATCAATAACTTACACCACTCTCATATCATCATGATGCTTCATCAACTTGCACACATTGAAAGTCACCTCCTCATCATTTAGCCTGAACTTCATCTGACCTATTTCCAAGTCAACCAAAGCATGCCCAGTAGCCAAGAATGGTCACCCCAAGATGATGGGCACCTCGAAGTCAACCTCGCAATCCAGAATAACAAAATCTGCAGGAAAGATAAATGTGTCAACCTTTACCAATATGTCATACAGAATTCCCACATTAACCATGCAATCTACCATAAGTAACCGCATTATAGTCGGAGATGGGGCTCCCAAGCCCAACTGATTATAAACTGCAAGCGACACCAGATTTATACTAGCACCCAGATCACACAAAGCTTTGGCGAAATAGAATGCTCCAATAGTGCACGGAATGGTAAAGGCTCCAGGATCTTCCTTCTTCTGTACCATCAAACGGGATGCTATTGCACTGCAGTGGTGCAAATTATTTACTGGTTCAAAGCTAACCATACTCTTCCTTATAACTAGATCCTTCATGAATTTTGTGTAGCCTGGTATTTGCTCCAATGCTTCGCCCAAAGGGATATTCACTCACAGCTGCTTCAGTATAGAGATGAACTTGTGAAATTTGCCATCTGCTACCTTCTTTTTCAACCTCTAGGGGTAAGGTGGGGGCGACAATGGCATGGGTTTCAAGACCGGTGCAACCTCTTGGCTTTTCGCCTTCAGCTCAGAGGACTTCTTCTCAGATGACCCTTCACCACTCTCTTTCTCTTCAGATTCAGCTACAAACTCAGCATCATCTTTCTCAATCTCAGCCGGCTCATTAATAACAATAGGAAAGGGTAGATCAACAGTCTGCTTTCTGCTCTGAGTAGTCACCGCCATAACCTGTTGATCATTCTTCGGATTTTGAATGGTGTCACTTGGGAGAGTACCCTTTTGGCGCGGATTTATGTTGGTCGTCAACTGATGCATATGTGTCTCAAGCTACTTGATGGAGACAACGTGGGACTCCACCTTCTGATTAATACTTGTGTGTTTAACTTTTATCTCCTTCATACTTGCATCCATGGAGTCAACCTTTTGGAACACTTTGTTGATCAGCTCTCTCATGGTGGGTTGTCCAGCCCGCTCTTCATGAGTTGCAGGCAGAACGTAGAGACCACTTCTCTCGTTCTTGTACCCATCATTCTTATGCCAGTCACCATTTCTATCTCTATCTCTATAACTGGCCCGATTGTAGTAGTCATCTCTATCTTTGTTCCGACCTTGATTTCCTTGTCCAGAGGCCCAGAAACCCATCCCTTGATCATTCAGATAACTTACTTCTTCTTCGGATGAGTAATCGTCTGACCTTGGTGCTTTACCTTGAGAACCTATGGCTTTAACTTTCTCTACTCCTTCAGCTAGGAATTTCTTTGCCAACAACCCCAGTGTCGTGTTCATCTCAGCCTGTGTCTGCTTAATGTCTTTTATTTCATTCGAATCCACAGACTTGTCGACTGCATAAGTACCTGCTGACGTTTCCGCCTCTCTCGTATGCCATGCTCGATTTGTCTTTGCAACCCTATCCAGCATCTCTACAGCTTCAGGATATGTGTTTTCCATGAATGCACCTCCAGTCACAATATCAGCTACAACTTTAGTATTTTCATTCAGGGCCTTATAGAATATCTCCATCAGATGCCTGGAAGGAATTTCGTGTCTCGGAACTTGCTTCAGCTTCTTCTTGAACCTTAGCCACGCCTCATATATTGCTTCTGTAGGTAGCTGCCTGAAGTTGTATATCTCCTGTTTTAGCTGCAACATCCTCGATGGGGGGAAGAACCACTCCAGGAACTGACTTTTCAGCTCATACCAAGTGTATATGGAATTGTCAGGCAGTTTTGAGAGCCATGCAATTGCCTCATCAGTCAACGAGAATGGGAATAGCCTTAGCCTGATAGATCTTGCCCTGCTCCTGGCATATTGTACGATTTGCTAATGCTCACAATGTTATTCACATATAGGATTGCATCTTCCGTGCGATTCCCTGAATAGAGTCCTTTAGGTTCAGCAGCTGGATCATGGTACTAGTGATATCAAACTTCGTCCCATCAGCCAGTGGTGGGAGCACTATGGGTCCAGTGGTGCCATATTCCTCCTCATATTAATCGTCTACATCATAATACAGAGGGGCGTGCCTTTGCTGCTGCATCTGTTGGTCCCTATTATATGGCACACATCGAGGTACTGCCTCATCCTGGACACCCTATTCTCTTCCTTGCCTTGCTCGCTCAGCTGCAGCGTTTCGAGCTGCAAGATCTTTCGCGATTTTAGCATCTTTGGCAGCAAAGGAATCTTCGCCTTCTTTTAAGCGTGCTTCTTCTTCTTTTTTCTTCTACTCGGCTTCAGCTAGTAACCGAGTTGTAATCTGCTCTTGAGTCTCATGCTCTCCATCCTTATCCATATTTCTTAGCATTTTGGAGAGCTCCGGATCGTAAGGGATTGCCTTGACTCCTTGTACTTGGCATGCACAAGTGTGCTACCTGTATCAAAACAAAAACAATAGAAAAACTAAAATTAGGAAATAAGGACTAACAGTGAATTAAACACAATCTCTCTTAATTCTAAACCGTATTCCCCGACAACGGCGCCAAAATTTGATAAGCCCAAATTACACCTCCAAAAGAAGTATAAAGTGGTCGCTGTTCAAATATAGAACCCAACTAAAGGTTGAGGTCGATCCCACAGGGAATATGGTAGGACTAGGGTCAATTAGTGTTTACTTAGTCTTTTAGTCGTTTATTTCCCGAAAGGGGGGGTTTTGAAGTAACAAAAAATAATTGTAAGTCAAATGTACCAAGTAACAGAGATCAATTTCAACAGTTGTTATCAATAAGAGAAGTGACTAGGGTAGTGTTCCCCATGAGATCATAACTTAGCAAGGCTTTTGTACTTGGTAAACTAGTTTGGTGCTTAGCATGCATAATCGTTAAGTTAGGTTCACCTAATTCCTTGGTCCGATAACTAAGTGAATTTCACCACACGCCTTGGTCCGGCCGCGGGTGTCGCTTTACTAACCCTTACCCTTGATCCCAGATTAGCTATTCCCAGACAAGGTCAAGCTATTAGATGAGGGTTGATAGCCTCAAATCTCGTTGTTAACACCTCTTTTCCCATCCGTTACCTCCTTGGTCTGGCAAATAAGGATAAGGCGAGTTCTAATGTTGCGCACCGTTAAAAATCAATCAAAGCAAAGGGATGAACAATACATGCATAAATACCTCCCTAGATTACCTAAGTATTTAACCTACTTCGTTAATCCTTTATGGTTTCCACAACCCTAGTTGTGGATTTAGCTACTAATGTTCATAAGCATGCAATTAATGTTTGTTTTAGCAATCATCAAGAGATACTTACAGATAAGAATAAAAAAACCCGGAATCTTGAAGAACAAACTCAAGAACACTTTAATATCAAGAACTTGTGTCTGAATCGATACCAAAATCAAAGTAACAAAATATCTGATACTTGAAATAATTTTTGAACAACTAGTAACCATGAGTAACAACCATAAAAAAAACCTAGGGTAAAGTATTTATAGAGACAAGGAAGCCAAATCCTAATTAGATTGGGAGTAGCTGGATGCGGCTGATCCGACGGGCTACCTCATGGGCCGTCGCTGAAGTGACCGTCGAACTTCTTTAGGTCTTCAAAAAAATCACTGCCACGTTCTCACGGGCTGGGGTCGATGGGACGTTGCAGCTGTGATTCCCGTCACTATCTCACATCGACTGACTTGGCATCTTTCCAGCTCTCCTGCCTGGTTTCCACAGACGGCTTGTCACGGGATGTCGGACTGGCGATGGGACATCATGGTGCCCGTCGTCCTTCCTTTACCCTTAGCATATCCCACTGGAGCACTTTGACGGGCAAGGCTATGCCCCATCGCGTCTACCACAGGTAGTTTTCTAGCCCGTCGGGGCTCTCCAGACTTGGTGAATCTTGTTGCCTTACTTTAATGGTCTTCCCCACGGGCCGTCGTGGATGTGACGCCCGTGGTGGCCTCTTTTTAGCCCAGAAATGCAACTTTTTGGCTTTCTTTTCTAATTCATACTTTGTCGCTGCACACTTAACAAACGACATTAAATCCAACTAAAAACACTCAAGAACTCCCAAAAATCCTATGTTTTAAGCGTCAAAAGTGCCGTCAAATCCCGGCACATCACCAGTCGGCCTATGATACCTACTGGGTACCTTATGCTTCGCATTTGGTGCTCACCCTACCCCTACTACATCTTCTTGTGCAGATCCTGGTGTGGGCCATCGCCATTAGAGCGCCAGAGACTTGTACGGGCAGCTGTTTTTGGATCATCCAGGTGGAGGGTGAGCTCTTGGCGTTCAGAGCTTGACTTAGTTTATCTTTAGTATATTTTGCACTCTGTTACTATTCGGAGACAACTTATGTATATATATTTTTTGGACCCTTTGTACTCCTGTTGTAGTTTGGCTCTTATATACTATAATACTAGGTTTTGGGTTGGTTTAGCTTCTGTTTTGTATTTATATTACTTCGGTTATCCAGTTTGTTCATCTTGTTCCCTTGCTTCCGCTTATTTATTGTTCTTTCACTTAAATTGTTAGAAAGTAGCCCATTACTAACTGTTCTGGGCTACGGGGATTGGTTCACCTACCGAGGGGTTATAGGTGCCATCACGACCGAGAAATCGGATCGTGACAGCTTGTATCTACCAAGCCTTGTTCGAGGTCGGTTGGCCATTAATTAATATTGTTAGAATTTAAGTTAGAAACAAGTAAGTTGGGTACGAACTACATTATTAGGGTTGCCTTTGGATTACCTTTTACTCCTTTTAGGTTTTGTTCAGTATATTATATTATACAATTTCAATTATGTTCTTCAGTCACCTTGCATGCTCGGTATATTTTTTGTACTGATGCCTCATTGCCTGGGGGCATTGAATTCATGCATGCGGGTTGTCAGGTAGACATGGATCTTCATTGAGCATTGTCGAGTTCAGCGTATGATTGGTACGCTGCATTCTTCCCTAGGTTGCTGGGTCTGGAATCTTATTCTTATTTATGTAGATGATGGATATGTCGAGGCCTTTTCTCAACTGGGTGTTATCAATTGTGATCTTAAAGGCTTGTAGACATATGTTGTAGGTCATATAAGTTAGGTGTACCCTTTTCTCCCTTGTTATTGGTTGTTATTTTTGATTTTTCCCTCATCGGCCTTATATTTATAAAAATGTTTTAATTTATTTAATCATGCAGCCAATTTTGTGTATGGTGCCCTGGTCATCCCAGATGTTGCATGGTTTCAATTGTTTCATTTGGTCAAGTGAGGTACCAGGTCTTGGTCGTGCCTCCCTGGGTTTAGAGCATGACAAACTTGGTATCAGAGTATGTCGAGTCCAAGAGAGACTACAATCCATGTCTAGTAGAGGTTTGCTTATGGTGTGTTATGTACCACACTTAAAATCACAAGGCTACATGGCATTTAAGATTGGTTACTATTATTTCATCTTTCATATCATGTGTTAGAGCTAAGTCCTAAGAATCGAGTTTTCGAGGTTATACGGTGGAGATTGATCATTTTCAGACCTCCACAAACCTCTTAGAGTGGTCAATTATAATTCAAGGCATCATAGCATTTCTAAGGATGGAGTTTCTTGCATTTGAGGTAAGTTTTAGTTTCTAATATAAGTATGTATCATGGGTGGGTGGGCGAGGCCTGATGAAATATTGTTAGTTGTTAGTGGCTTTGTGGGTGCATCAGGTATGGTTGTTTTCTAGGTTATTTGGCAGATGTGGGATAGTTTGGTGTATTGAAGAGGCTCTGTCAGAAATTCAAAGTTACCTAGACTTAATTGAGTGTGTTCTTCACATTTGAGGATGAATGTTCCTGAGAGGGAAAGTGTCACGCCCCGAGGCAACCCCATAGAAGCAATGGTGCTTAGCGTCACAAGTGACCTCAATCTAACTCATGGTCTGGCATATCTAGGCATTTTCAAATCAAATACAATTTGTGCGGAAGCTAAACTGTTTTAAATAAATTGGTTGGAAAAATAATCCAAGCATATCTAAATATATAAATAGAGAAACTTACATGCCCCAGGTGTTAGCAAAAGGTGCAATATTGTTTTACATGTTTCATGACTTATAAATTAAGATCAAAAGATAACAATGTCTTTTATACTCTGTGACTTGTAAATATCTGTTTTCTTTGCCATAATGCTCTGACTATTGTATTATTTTGTTATTAACTGCATTGAAGATAGGAAGACACAAATTTGAATTATGATGTAAATTCATTATGCTAAAGTTTTGTATGTGAATAAATGTAGTAGCATGAGTTCAATCCTTAACTCATTAATTGGGAGATGGGTTGGGCAATTAAGTGGGTCGGACCGAGTGTGTTTAGGTTTTTTCTTGGTTAAATGGACCTGGAGGCCCAACTTTATTGCAAAAGAAGATTTGTACAAGCGGCCCAAAAATAAAGCCCAACTCAAAAAAAATAAGAAGAATGAAATAAAAAGAAAAAGATAAAACAAGAAAATATCTAAGCTAATGTCCGAAGACCAAGTCTCTAGGAAAGAACAAAGGTATGTTCAAGTTTTTCTTAGTTGATTTGTTGTTGGTGTTGCTCCCTTTTCCCTTTCCGTGATCCGAGATTCTACTTTACATTAGTTGGGTTCTCTTATGGATTTGAACCTGATGTTTGGCATGTTTGATTTGTCTGCATTTAGTAATCTCCTTGCCTCAATAGGTAGCTCCTGAAAGTTATGAAAATGAGAGGTACTTGCAAATTGGAAAGCAAGGTTAGTTAAAACATCTGCAAGTTGATTTCCTTCCCTTAGAACATGCTGGATTTAATTTTCTCCCCTTCTTCTCATTCTCCTGATCCTCCCACATTCCATACTTATTTTCTATGGGACCTCCAGTCCCCATCTAAAATTATTTTCATAGCAAGAGAGTCAATTTTTATAATGATTGGGACATAATTATTCTGTGCATACAGTATTCATAGGCATCCAAAATAATAATAGTCTCAGCTTGGAGGCTTGTTGAGGTTGCTATAGACTGCAGGCAACTTTACTCCTTGCTCTCGATCTAAGAATTCTGATGGAGAAGCCACGAGGACGAGGATGGAGCCACATTTTTTTGAGATTTTTTTCTCTCTTTCCTTGGTGTTCTGGCTCAGAACTGACCCTAGGACATTTTTAGGAGAAAACCTCCTTTAAGAAAAGAGATGGAAGATGGAAACATTAAATCTCACATTTTGTTTGCGGTCCTACTGCAGCGGTCGCCATCTCACTGTGGTGAGCTTGCTATAGTAGAGTTTAGACCGCTACAATGGACGTTCACTGGTAGGTTCTACTTCTTTGAATTTATTTTAATTCATGTTTTATCAAACACAAAAATTAGTATTCCTAAAAAGAAAAGAAAAAAATTAAATTATATCCCTAAAATTCAAATTCTTTCTTTTTGCTGCAAAAATTTCAATAATAATGGAATGGATCATAATATTAGATAATAATTTACCAATCATTCATCCCTGATTGCATTTGAACCAACCAGTGTTGGGCATCTCCCATCTCACCAAAGTGTAACCAATCCTTGGTCTGTACCTTTCAAAATAACTCACCATCTCATTCCAATTGCTTGGGATATCCTTCAGCCATGAATATCTTATTTTGGATAACTGATAAAGATTACAATTTATCTTATAAATTACTTTATTCTTTTACATGTTATCTCCATAGACATAGGCATTCCTTCTCTTTCACAATTGTCATAGAATGATAACTGGTGCAGCTTGATAAAATGGTTTAAGCTTAGGAACACAATCTGCATCCCATTATTTAGTTATAGCCTATTTGACCTAAAGGAGTGGTCCTACTATGACTACAACAGTGGTGAAAATGTGCCATATCTCCCTGGCATAATTGATGGTAAGGAAAAGATGCTCAACAGTTTTCTGTTGAGGCTGGTGACATCATCTACACGTTGAGACTATTGATATCTTACACTTAGCTAGAATATCATCTACTAGAAGCTTAAGCTTCCACAAGGTCCATAGAAAGAAAGATATCTTATATTCTTTCACCCACATCTTTGTGAAATACTCATCCTCCTCAGCCCTTTGCCTCAATTTCTTCCAAGAACTGTTGACAGTAAACATTCCACTAGAGGTAGCCATCCACCAGGTCTTGTCTCAAACATCTGTCGTTTCAGAGAGGACCAAGTTGTGGAAAACATGGTCCATCATGTTCTGTGGCATGAATTGTTGCAATTGAGATGCATTTCAACCAAAGCTTTGCATAAACATATTGATCTCATCTATATTGTTATTTATGGGATATATAATTGGCAAAATGTAAATCAGAGGACCTAGCTTGGTCCAACTCTCATACCAAAAATTAGAATGACCATTTCTAGGCTCCCACCAAATCTGATGATCTATTTGATCTCTAGCTTCTAGCATTCTTTTCCATAGTTGTGAACCTCTTTTTCATTGAACAATAGCAGGGTAATTCTTCTTACAATACTTATTCCACATAAAGTTTGTCTAAGGTGACCTAGTGGTCCTGAAAGTCCACCAAAGTTTAGTAAATAGTGCTTTGGAAACATCAAACATTGATCTCAAAGTTAGGCCCCCTTCTACTTTTGAAACACACATCTTTAGCCATACTGCCTTTACCCAATCCTTCCCTCCTCTTTGTTGCTCTAATAAAATCTAGCAAAGATTTTATGAAGTTCTTTGATAGTGAACTATATTGGAGCTAAAGCAGACAACATGTATGTAGACATACTCTGTAAAACACTATTGATAAGTACTTCTTTTCCTCCATAGGATAATATTTTTCCTTTCCAATTATGTAGCCTCTTCTTTACTTTCTTGATCAACTCATTATAATAAATTTTCCTTTTCTTAAAGTAAAAAATGGAGCACCCTAGGTAAAGAAAAGGAAAGTTACCTTCCTTGAAACTTGTGATGTGTTCCACTTTTCTTTTCATATTAAAGGTTGTGTTCTTGAGCATGTAGACTACACACTTCTCTCTATTCATAAGTTGGTCTGATTCCTTCTCATACTCCTGTAGTACCTTCATTATCTTCACCAAAGATCTATTATCTGCTGAAGCATAAATGATTATATCATCTGCATAAGCAAGATGATTCAAGCTGGTACTCTATTTGGACATGCTATATCCCTTGAAGTCTAAATCATCAAATAGGGAATTGAGAGCCCTAGATAGCACTTCTACAGAAAGAATGAACAGAGCAAGAGATAAAGAATCTCTTTTTTTAACTCCCCTTGTAGAATGGAAGAATCCATGAGTCTGCCTATCGAAAAGAATTGAGTACCAGTTGTTAGAGAGGGTCCTCTAGATCATATCTATAAATATCTCAGCAAAACTCATTTTCCTTAGCACCTTGGTCAGGAATAACCAGGATACCCTAACATATGTCTTTGTCATGTCTAGCTTTAAAATCACATTTGTTGGCTTTTCCTTTTCTCTAATATCTATAATAATTTCCTGAGTCAAGAGAACATTATGAATAATACATCTTCCTTTCACCAAGACAGATTGATTTGAAGAGATAATGTCTGGTAGAATTTTCTCCAGTCTTTCATGTATTACTCTAGATATAACTTTATTAATAAAGTTGCTGAGACTAATGGGTTTCAGATCTGAGTAAGTTTGAACCATGAATTTTTTAGGTAATAGAATAAGGTTAGTGTGGGTGAATGCCTTTGGAAGAGCATCTCCATCATAAAAGGCCTTCACTACTCTAAATATATTATCTCCCACTATGCTCTAGCAAGCATGGTAGAAATTCCCAGAAAGACCATCAGGGCTCCCTGCACTATCTCCATTAAAGGCAAAAACAACTAGTTTCACTTCTTCTCTTGTTGGCTCAACACACAGAAAAGAATTGATCTCCATTGAAATCATCTTAGGATGTGATTTGGTAGTCTTAAGTCTGTACCCTCCTCCTATTGTGTAAATTGCTTTTGAAAATAGTTTACTGCTTCCTCAGCCATCAACTTCTCATCCTCAAGCCAGTTTTTATTATTGCTCTGGATCCTCTTGATCTGCAACCACCTCTCCTTCAATTGACTAGGTTGTGGAAAAATCTAGTATTCCTATCCCCTTTAACAAACCATATCACCCTATCCTTTTGCCTCCAGATCTCCTCTTTTATATGTAGTTATTTTTTTTGTTTATCCTGGGCTTGTTGTAACACCCCTTTATTAGTAGCAGTGGGGTGTTCTTTAAACTGATCTTCCTTTATTTTTATTATCTCTTCCTTGATAATAAACTGTAAAATATATCTTCATACGTCTCTTTACTCCAAGCTACTAGAGCCTTCTTGACTTGCTTGCAATTCTATTTAAAGACCAAATAAGGATGCCCTTCAAGTCAGTTTGCCAATTTTTCCTCCATTGTACTCAAGAAGTTTTTATGTTCCAACCAGAAATCTGAATGGCTTCTTGATTGGAGAAGCCTGTTCCTTAAATGAAATAAAAAGAGGTGCATGGTCAGATCTTGTTCTTGCTAAGTGTTCTACCTCCATGATCCCCATCTTTGATGCCACTTGTTGATTGATAAGAACTCTGTCTAGTCTCTTAAATATTCACTCTGCATCTGCTCTCCAATTTCACCAAGTAAAAAGGCTACCTTTGAATCCAACATCCTCCAATTTTGTTCAGTTCACAAATTGTGCAACATCTTCCATTTCATGTGGTAGAACTGGGAGACTGCCAATCTTCTCTTCTTCATTTATAATAATATTGAAAGCTCCTCCTACTAGCCAAGGATCTGCTATACTATTTGAAATGTTGACTGGATCATCCCATAAACTATTTTATCATTGGCATCACATTTTGCATATACAAGAGTTGAGATGAGGTGGAGCCCTTTAACCTGAATAAAAAGCTTCAGAGTGATCTATTTACTTGTGTCCAATAATACTTTTACATCTACTGAATTCCCCATAAAGTACCATATCTTACCAGAGTAGTTTGAACCTGCTTTATTAAGACCTAGTTTTCTCCCATACTTCATCACATGTCTAGCCTGTTGGAAAGGCTCCATCAAAGCCACTAGGAAGAAATGATGATGTCTATGTAGCATTTGAAGCCTATGAAAGGCTTGGTGAGTTCTAACTGATCTTATGTTCCAGATGAAGGATTTCATCATAACTGGACAATTAATCTGCTTGTTGCTCTCCTTGTCACAATCCCACATGATTGTTGTATGTCTGTGATTTCTTGTTTTTTCCCTTCTTTTTGTTTTATTCTGTGTTCTTGGTGACAAGTCTGTCTGCTTGGCTATGTCTTCTTCATTTTTTCAAGTTATCTTCCTGATCCACCTGGTACTTCACCTCCTTTTGATTTTGACCCTTTCCTATGTTAATTGCATGGGAAACAATATTGTGCAAGGTTCTAATGGGGGAGACACTGCTATCCTCTATTATTGCTAGAGCAGTGATTTTCTTTATTGTCGGGACAAAAGCAAATTGGTTCCCCCCTTCCACCTATGACCCTGGAGTGTTCTGTTGATTCTCTTGGAGATCAACCTCATGAGATTTAGATTGCCTGGTCTGCTGCTCCTCTAGTGTTCTCTCAGGAAGCCCCATACATGCATCTTGAAACCCTCTCCCTTCAGATATTGCTTTCTTACTAGGGCAATTAGTTTTATACATTTCTCCTCGGGGTAACTTTCTCTGTGATTGCTCAATATTCTCTTTATTTCTCTTAGTCATTGAATCCAATATCTCCCCCTCTTTTGCCTCTGCTACTTCTGCCAACTCTACTCTATCTAGCCAAGAATTTGACTTTTCTTGGTTGCTGTTGCTAGGAATCCCCTTGTTGGTAGGCAAAACTCCTCCCTTAAGATTTGAATGTAATGGATCATCTGATTCTGTTTCCTTTAAGGCCTCAAATTTGTTAATGGAATGTATTTCTTTCTTCTCCTTATTAACCTTTTTGATGTTCCACACTTTGGGAGTACCCACTACTCTGTCGCTTGGAAGGAATCTAGTTGGGATTTTTTTTATAGGAGTCTGCTTCCCTTCTCTTTGATCCTCCAAGTTTTCAATATGCCGCTTCCCTTCCCTGTGATCTACACTATTGTCAATGAGTTCTACCTCTTTCTCATGAGGGGGAGTTGCAATGCTGCGAAGCTCAGAGTGTAGTATCCGGCACTCATCAGTTGTATGTCCTTGCATTTTATATTTTGAGCAATATTTCGTAACAAAATTATAATGAATTTTCACTTCCTCTACTCTAATATCTCCTGTTGCTTCATTCATGATCTCTATTTTGATACTTTTTGGCAGGTTGGGTTTCAAATCTACTTGAACTTTCACTTTTGCGCAGCTGGGCCTTGTTTTGTTGATAGTTGTCACATCCAGTTGCAACGGCTTTCCCTCAGTAGACGCAAGAGTGAACAGAGATTCCTTGACAAAGAAAGTTGGAAGGAGATTAGGAAATAATATCCATGCCAGCGCTTGGGTTGTTTCAGCATCATTTCTGAAACTTGTGTCATAGATTAAAGGTCGCATAGGATATATAATTGTGACCATCCTTAGCCTAAATAGTGTGTGCTTTTCGACATTATCGTAATATAATCCTCCATACATGTAAATATAATTAGCACATGTCTGCTACGAAGATATCCAATTTTTCATGGACCTTTCACGCCACATTGTTGAGGAAGGAAAATCCTCAGTTCCCCAGAGAGGGCCATCCATAGGCAAACTTACGTAATATAGCGTATTGTATGTTCTCAATTATATTCATTTGTATCACTTTTGCTTCTATTCACCTTATGACTGACACTCTGTTTATCATAGTGATTGATTTCATGGGGATTTTCTTATCATTTGTAGGGTTTAATATTGGTTTCAAAAAAGTCGCAAAGTTGGGGATGAGAGGTATATTTGGTTCTGGATTGGTGGTGATTTTGGGGGGGGGGGGATTTGGAAGCGGGGAGAGGAGGAGGAGGCAAGGATGGAAGGCTGGTCAGCCACCGGATGTGGCTGACCAGTGGCCGATGGCGTGATGGATTAGGTTAGGGTAGGCATGGTGGCATTGAGGGTGAGAGAGTTTTTTCGACCGAGTGTGTTTAGGTGGCAACCATGTGGAGTTTTATTCCACGTAGGATGATTAGGTGTTGAGTCATGCAACTTTTTTTTTCCACATCGAACGTCATGTCATTAGGTTAAAAGGGTTGTTAAGTGGACGCCATTTATGGTCCCTTGTGCTAACAACAAGGGTAAGTTTGAGCCTAAAATGAAACGAAGAGTATTTTTGCTCTATTTTGAATAGTTGGATAGTAGTTTTAGCCTTTTTTTCAAAAAAAATAAATAATGCCACATTATGTACACTTCGCTCCGCTGTACAGCTCCAAGACTGGCCAAGAAAATTCTTCAGATACAATGCATGGCAAGGGAAGATGCTACCTTTTGCAGCTTTGAATGAACAATTGAAGTCCTTGTTGTTGAAAGGATGGAAATTGTACCATCTCAAACAAATCAACTGTGTCGTCGTCACTTGTGGCTTCTCACATCACAGTTTCTTTTTCAGCAAACTACTCCGCCTTTGCTTACTTCTTCCTTCATTCCCATCTTCTTATGCTTCTGCTCTCTTCAATCACATCAGAAACCCCACTATACATACATGGAACATCATGTTCAAAGGCTTTTCTAATAGTTCACACCCTCAAAAGTCCATTAGTTTCTACATTCAAATGCGCCAAGATGGGTTTATTCCCAATAAACATACCTTTCCTTTGCTTCTAAGAGCCTTTTCTAGAGCCAAGAATGAGAACCCACATCTACTTTTAGCACAAATACTTAAGTTTGGATACATTTCTGACCAATTTGTGCAGAATTCATTGATTTGTGCTTTTGCCAGCTGTGGGTACGTCGACCTTGCGCGCCAAGTGTTTGATGAAATTACGCATAAGGATGTGCTTTCTTATACAGCTTTAATTGATGGGTATACCCGAAATGCTCTGCCAGTTAGAGCTTTGGAACTTTTCCTGGAGATGAGTCAAACAGAAGTTAAGGTGGATGAAGTTGCTGTTGTAGCAGCTCTTTCTCCTGCTGGAACATTGAGATGTGTTTGGTTTGGGAGGTGTCTTCATGCTTTCTATGTGGAGGCAGGGAGGGTTTCTAGGGATGTTTACATTGGTAGTGCTCTTGTTGATATGTATGCTAAATGTGGATTTTGGGATGATGCCTTGAAAGTTTTTGAAGACATGCCTTACAAGAATCTTATTTCTTGGAGTGCTATGATTGCTGGTTGTGTACACTGCAATAGATTTAGGGAAGCACTCTGTGTTTTCGAAGAGATGCTGTCCGTAAAGGTTGTGCCCAATCAAGTAACATTGACGAGCGTTCTCAGTGCATCTACTAGGCTTGGGGCACTGGACCAGGGCAGATGGATCGCTAATTATATAAAAGAACACAAGATAAAATTCAATACAGCACTTGGCACTGCTTTGATAGATATGTATGCAAAGTGTGGGTGCATTGAAGAGGCATTGTTGGTTTTCGAGAAGTTGCCAAATAAAGATGTTTATGTATGGACTGCTATGATCAATGGCTTGGCAACACATGGTAATGCTGCAAAATCCATGGCCTTCTTCTTAGAAATGTTGAGGAATGGTTTAAGGCCCAATGAAGTAACCTTCATTGGAATTCTCACTGCTTGTTCTCATGGAGGACTCGTGGATGAAGGACGACGATTATTCTCATTAATGGACCAAGTTTATGGTGTAAAACCTAATTTAGATCATTATGGCTGTATGGTCGATCTTCTGGGCCGGGCAGGGTATCTGGAAGAAGCTTGTAAATTGATTCAAGACATGCCAATGAAACCTACACCTAGCATATGGGGTGCTCTGTTTGCTTCTTGCATGATTCACAAGGCTTATGAATTAGGTGAATGGATAGGAAGATATCTAATCGACATACAGCCTTATCACAGTGGCAGATATACACTCTTGGCAAATTTGTATTCTACTTGTAAAAATTGGGAAGGAGTAGCTCAAGTTAGGAAAATGATGAAAGAGATGGGTGTGGAAAAGATCCGGGGGTGTAGTTGGATCGAATTGAATGGGGAAGTGCATGAGTTTATTGCCTTTGATGGTTCACATGGTAAGTCTCAATATGTTTACACCATTTTGGATAACCTAGTCAGTCATCTACAACATATTACCATTTCTCCATGTGCTGATTCTTTAGTTCTTGAGAGGAGCTGAAAATAACCAGAGTTTAGGTATGACGAACTTCCCATACAGCTTAATTAATCTGACTTTATTTGCATTATTCTTGTTGTAATATTGGTTTCAACTTGAGATTAAGTATTAAGAAAGAAATGCTCTGATCTGATTGATGTTGCTTGTTTATATATATCACCTAAGTTGTCTATTCCATGTTTGATTCCTCTCATCTCAAACTTCGAGATTGTGATGCTATCTCATTGTGAGTTTTTACAGTCTGTTTTTTAAACAACTAGATGTTCTAGAGATGTCTCTCTCTAACATTTACTTCTTGGCTCTGACTTTTCATTGTTCTCACAACTAAATATCGCAAATAGAAACAGAATTTCCATAATGGCATTCCAGGTTGAGTTGCACATGCATGTAAAATATTATATTAACAAATAAATTAAGTAAACAAAAAATTAAAATGAAACAAGATAGTTGAAAAAGAACAGTAACTTAGCTATAGATCCTTTCCCTGAGTAAATCCTGAATTTCCACCCCTGAACTACTTCTAAGGTGGACATGTGTTTATTGAGAGAACTGGAACCATGGCAAATCGAAGTGTCAGTTTGCTTACAAATTACAAGTTGCTGTCACATCTTAACTAGTTTAAGAATAACCTTGGCATCATCATTTTGGTGTCTCTTGACTGAATGGATCCTTGCTAGCTTTGTTAGCGCTCCTGCCTGTTAATTATCCAGTGCTCAAATTTATATATACACATTCAAATACAAACATCTTAATTGTTGAAAAGAAAAGTAAGGGTGCCCAAATGTTGTCCTAGAAACAGAGAACTTGGAAGCAAGGTTTTTTATAGTGGTGGTGTCCGGGCCAGCGTACATGCACCTAGACTATTTTACCAAGTACCTAGACCTCGCATCAGTATAAGTATTGGGTAACTCTTCCACCAATGCTTATGCAAATGGAAAGAATCACCTAATTCTACGGGGTAGCTCAAGTACTGGATAACTCTATCCACTAAAGCATAGACAGATGCGAAGAAATCACCTAGTGTTTTTGCTTTTGCTGAGATTTGAACTTGAGACCTCATGGTTATCACTTCATTGACCACTAGGCCACAACATTTTGTACAAATTACAGTATGATCTTTCTTTTCCGGTTAGGTACTAATATTTGAAGGTCTAGGATTAGAACTAATTTGATGCATAGATTTCATATTCAGACAAGTCTATGACAGAACATTGAAGGAAAATATACAGATTTTTTCCTCGACTGGATGGTAGACTGAAAAAGAAGGAACTTGTTATTGTTTGACCAATTTTCTTAAACTTTGTGCCAAGCGGGACACATGAGTACATTCCTATTGGATGTTATTCCCATAATATGAAGCTTCTTAGAAGATACTGTTTAACCCTCATGATGCATAATTGAATAGATTCCTCTTATTTTAAGCCACCAAAACACTTAGCTCAATTTCCCATGTCTTTAACTCAGCTAGAATTCAGGATTACTTACAGTTATATGCAGCAAATTAAGTGTCAACTAGTCATGTTGAACAACCAGTAGTTGTTGTGCTATATGACGGCAACAATTAAGTACATGTAGCCTCTACAGAAAACATCCATGACCTATAAATTTGTCTCCTATCTGGCAACCAACTGTGAGATGCTTAATTCATTGACAGAAGTTTCGCCATGCTTGCTAGATGAACTGTCAGCTTCAGTGAATCGGCTTCTGCCATTGAAAAAGCCTGGCTCTTTAGGCAAGGGTAGCGCAACATCACTACCCAACATGAGCACAACTGATGCCATACTTGGCCTATCTTCTGGACACTGCTGCACACATAATAGACTTACATGAACTGATCTTTGAACTTCAGACTGATTGCATGACTCCCTTAGTTGTGTATCTATTACTTCCATAACTCTGCCTTCTTTGAAGAGGATCCAGACCTGAACATTTGGTATCATGCAGTTAGATGCTGCAAGTTTTACTTAAGATGATTTTTGTACCATATAAGATAGACAAGAAGAGCTCCCTACATGTCCTAGAAGATTATGGTTATGGTCTGGATGCAAGAACCCTCTATTTCTCTTCCTACTTAAAATCTCCAGTACTAGAACCCCAAAGCTAAATACATCTGATTTCACTGAAAATTTTCCTTCTGCTGCATACTCCGGAGACATATAGCCACTGTAGGATAATGTCAAACAAACAAAGTAAGTAGCTTTTTAATAGACTGCAAATAATTCATTGGTTTAAAGATTATTACTATGTCCCAACCACTCTTTTTGTCATGGCTCCAGTCTCATTTCCTCCGAAACTTCTTGCCATGCCAAAGTCAGATATCTTCGGGTTCATATCAATATCTAGCAAAACATTGCTAGGTTTAAGATCTCTGTGGATTATCCGCAATCTTGAGTCTTGATGAAGATAGAGAAGTCCTCGAGCAATTCCATTAATAATATGGAAGCACTTAGGCCAATCAAGCAGTGACCTCCTATCTGTATCTGCAAAAATCCAGAGCTTGTAATAGGATCCTTTCAAATATTTCATATCAAAGAACAGATAACCAAATCCGTCTGATGATTGAACTATTTCTAGAGATGATTCATGAAAAGCTAAGTATATTAAGGGTTCAGAGAAGTGAGAACAAACCAAAAAGGAACCAATCCAGGCAATTATTCGGCATGTACTCATAAACCAACATTTTTTCTTCTGCTTGGATACAACAACCAAGAAGTTTCACAAGATTCCGATGCTGGAGTTTAGCAATGAAGATAACCTCATTCTTGAACTCATCAGTTCCCTGTGCTGAGTATCTTGAAAGTCTCTTTACTGCAATTTCTTGTCCATCTTTCAGCATACCCTAGGTTTCCAAAGGCGATTCAGAATATTTTACCGGGTGAAATAGGAGAATGGCAGATAAATTTTCTTACCGAAACTTGTGTTCTCCTTTTAAAGGTTCGGAAATTGCTTTTTAGGCAGTTAAATTGGATGAAACAGAAAGAGCTGCTGTTAACATCGTTACCTTGTAAACAGGTCCAAAACCACCTTCTCCAAGCTTGTTGCTCAGTGAAAAGTTATTGGTAGCATGAGATATAGTTTCAAAATTTAACAACGGTAGATCTAGCTCTTCATCTTTGCTTTCGTTAGTGCAGAACATTTCAGAGCTTCTTATTCCTTTTCCTGTCAAAATAAGGACTTAATTGGATGTAAACAGAGAAATTCTGATATTTACCAAATGTGACTCCAGAAAAAAGGCACAACTAATTCAAAAGCAGCAAAACCTCTGGTTTACCTTTGCTAAAATGTTGCTGATTCTTATCCTTCTTCTTCTTTTGCCTTATGTACAAGATTAAGCATAGTGCTAAAAGCAGACCGAATGCTGCCAGTGGCAAGCTGATTCTCAGCTTCTTTACTTTCTTCCCTCTGCTGGAGTTATCTGAGGATCAAAATAAATTCTCTGAGTTTCATAAGAAGGAAAATCTTTTTTATTTTGTTTTTTCAAATAATGTAGAAAAACCTCAACTTGCTTATTCGATGACATTTAATTTTGGTCTAGAATACTCAAAATCTAATGTAGCATTCTTAACAGCCGTACATGCAAAAAAGTAAAGAAACAGATTTGTACCCAACTCGGAAGAGTCCAACTTTATATAGATATCTTGCCCACTACCACCAAACTCTCTGATGTCCATCAGCTCACTAAACCAAAGCAAGCAGCCTTCATTTTTCCCTGTTACGTCTGGATTTGCATACGCCATACATGAGCAGTTTCTCAAGCATAATTCTTCACATGCATTAAGAGTCACTCCTCGACTGTACCAGGAAAAACGAGTGTCTGGCAACTTGATGCCTAAGTACTTCAAGAATTTAACTTCCTTTTGGCAATTCAATGATGTCTTTCTAACACAGCCTTTTGACCAATTTCCCCTTGCCCATTCTGTTGGATCTTTGGGTTCAAATTTATCCAAACATCTGCAGATTGGAGAGTTGCCACTGTTGCACAAACCATATGATTGACACTGGCCATAAATGTCACAGTTATCTGTCGGTACGCTAACAAAGCCATCCCAATTCTTAGTTTGATTATTCCATATTGAAAGTTGTAGAACCCCATTTAGTTGCATCACTACCCTTGCAAAGATAGAGCTGTCCGTGAGCTGATACATAAAGGATATTTTCTCTGGATCAGATACATATGTATAGTTATAACCAGGACTTGGTAGCTGAGATGGTGCATTAGAAAAGCCTCGACCATTCCATGGTCCAGACCTGTAGCGTTCAATGGAACCGTCCATGACAAATGGTTGTGGGAATCCATGAAGATCAAATACCCAACTAAACTCACCCTTGGAGGGGTCATTTGTGCTCTTCCAGGACACGAGGAAACGATGAAAACCAGTCTTCAGATTGAACCCAAGCTTCATTCCAGGTAAAGCCGTGTCACTGGGATAGTCAAAACTCTGCCACAGATAATTCTCAGTTGCATCTCTAACAACAAAATTGCCTGAATCAAGAAGTTGTGCTACTGGATTTTGCACATATCTAGTGGAATTGGAGGACCAAATGACTCTGCCAGAACCATTTAGAAGAGTAAGAATTCCTTGTCTGGTAAAATTTAGCGCACCGGATGTATCGTTGAGTGGACTGTCTCTATTAGCAACCCATACAACTGTCTGTACAGTAACTTTATTGAACAATATTCCTAAGTACCGTTTCCCGGATGTCCCAGGGGAGAAAAATCCCAACTTAAACTTGCCACCTGATGAAATAATGGTGCTTCCATCTGTTAGAGGTTGATTTGCAGGTATGGTATCTAAAGCACTCGACAGAATCCATATGGATGACAAGAAGAAAACTATGCTTATGGCTTCCATTGGTTTAATTGTTATCTTAGGAACTGTGATGGTTTATTATATTAATGGAATTTGTAGAGTTAAAATTGAGATAGCAGATGGAGTTTTCAATTTGTTGTTTGCTTACAGAGATGGAGTCATCGATTATACATATGTTGATACGCAATTTGATCAAACATATGTTTTCCGTAGCGATGTGTCTGGCCTTGAAAAATGACAAAGACATGATTGGTTGACCATTCTTATTGACGTGGAAATTTTATATGTTGAGATTTCTTTTGTTTCTTTTTATGCGTCAATTACTAAAATGATCAATCAACTATAGCACCAAAGTCATTTATTAAAATTGTAAACATTTTTAAAAAAAAATATTTCCATCCCCATGGTTATTCACGTGACATATATCCTTTTTTTCCCTTTTGTCTTGATTATCTTGATTCAAATAAATTATTTAGTAATGGTTTTTTTTTTGAATTCTAAAATTTGGAACCTCACTTATGTAGACATGAAATTTAACTGCGCAATATGCCTTTAAAATCTCAAGTGTTTTTAGAATGGAATTTTTTGATCCGGTATTACCCGGATTTTATATATATAAAATCAAATAGTTCACAAATGGCTCAAAAATGGCCAAAAAGAAGAAATGGTAGAAGTAAAATTGAACATAATAGACCAGGACCAAAAGTGATCCGCTCCTTTCTAAATTGGAAACTTCTACACTATCCGAGTGTTGACTCTTCACCAGTCGCCTCTTCGTCTTCCATTCTAAGCTCAGTGAGAGTTGGAGTTCTCTTATGGCGATGTCTCCATTGGTAGAAGGTATGTTCGTCGATTAACTTTATTGTGCATTCTCTTCCTTCCTTGACTGATTCCAGTTTCCATTGATGGTGTTCTCAAAATGTTGAGCTATCAACAGGTTCTTCCCTCTTGTTCTTGACTTCCCTCTTCTTGTTGTTTGTGAGAGCTGCTCTGTCTCTTTGCTTTCCTGTGGACCTGAAGAGATCGGACTGGATCTGTAAGTCTTCGATTGGGAATTTAGCATCGAAGTGCCTCTGTTAAGCTCCTTACCCTTTCCTTTCCTTGTTCCCTTTCTTCTGATTAGTTAATCCTTTCTTGTCCTCTCCTTGTTGAGCTTTGTGTTCACCTCTTGGTAGGTATCTTTGTAGGACACCTATATTTGACCCCTTCATTTGGTATTAGGTTGAGTGTTTCGAGCTGGAGCTGTTGGTTTCCCCTTGTGACTTAATGAAGATCTTCAGGCACCATCTCACTCTAGCTTGAATGTGATACTCTGTGTTTCTCCCTTTGCTATGTACTGTGTATTTTGCCCTGCTAAGTAGAAACCTTTCTCTACCCTTTCTTGATTGTTGTGATATTTGTTCCTGTAGTCTAGCCATGTGATGTTTTCCTGTATTGATATTGGTGATTGATGCTTCCTTATGATTAATTCTTGTTCCCAAATGGCTTGTCCCATGCTTTGTGTTATAACAACAATTCCTTTTAGCTCTCATGCTTGCTTCCTTTACCTTGTTGGTTTAGTTCTTATTCGAAGGTTAGGATATTGTGCTTTGTCAAGATTGAGAAGCCTTTTCCTTGTACTAGGTAGTGTAAAGTTGTTAAACTGTGACCTCCTTTTCCTTTCAAAGGCTATAATGGCTAGGTAGTCTGTCAGAGCATTCCCTTCCATGTAGACATGTTCCACCTGAACTTCACAATCCTCCATAAAATCCTTTATGTCTTCCACAATGCCTCTGATTTGCCATATACCATCTAAAATATGTTTTTCATTAACAGAGAATCTGTTTGTAAACATATATGTGTGATACTTTCGGCTAAAGCTTCCTTGATTGCTATAGCTTCTGCTTCTGTGTTGGTCCCTTCATTGATCTCTTATGCTTGAGCATAAATTAGGTCTCCTTCTGCATTTCTCAAACAAAATCCATAAGAGCACATACGTGGATTGCTTTTACTTGCACCATCTGTGTTGTGTTTGATGCCATAGGTAGGGGGTTTCCAGATCACTTTCTTGTAGTAGAGCCTTGGTCTGTGATTCTGCAGTAGTTGAACCACATCTGTTCAAGTGTTAGGCTTATTCCTCACATTAGGGAGTAAAGTTTGAAACAACTGAGTTATAGTTGTATTAACTTTGTAAAAACCAAGCTGTTATATGAACGATCTTTCCCATGTCTTAGTCCATTTCTTCTTTTCCATAGTTCTCATATGATAATTGTTGGGACAACAATCATAAGTGGTTTTAATTTTGGCTTGCAAAGCCATGTGCACCACTTTATGATTAGCTGTGAGAGCTGCATGTTGGCACTGTTTATCCCTGCACAAGAAGAAAAATGTCTCCATAGCTTAGAAGCTAATGGAGATGTTAGAAAAATATGTTGGGGTGTCTCTTGTTTAGGATCTAGACAGTAGCTGCATCTAGAGACAATATTCAAGCCCATTTTTTGCAGTACATCATCTGTAGGAATTCTTCCCTTCAATGTTCTCCACAAGAAGAAAGAAACTTTGAAGTGTAGTTTCTCTGGCCAGATGTATTTGGAAAACCTTCTTCTCCTCTTTCTTTCTTCTAACATAATTCCAGGCTGACTTCACTGTAAATTTTTCATTGTTGTGTCATCCACCAAGTATCATCGAGAGTCTCTATATCAATTGGAGGTGGTATTGAGCAACAAATATGGTCCACTACTTCTAGTGGAATTAAGTATAGCAGCTTATCCCTATTCCAACCATTCTGATCAACAAATACCTTCACTTCAATCTCCTATGTATCAGTTGTCTCTGGGACACTGTAGTATAGTGCCCCAAGAGTTGTCCAATTATTATATCAAAAGCTGAAATTCCCACTTTTTACTTATCACCTGATTTGTTGTTCCACCAGCTCCCTTACCTCCACCATCTTCTTCTAATAAGTGGAGCCATATCTTGCATGAGCAATTACTGGATGTATCTTTTTACAGTATTTGTTCAACATGAAAGAGGACCATTGGGAGGGTCTTGTTTTGAAATTCCACCATAATTTACAGAACACAGCATTAGAAGTATCAAACAGTGACCTGAAACCTACTCCTCCTTCCTCCTTTGGTAGACATAGATCCTCTCACTTAACCCAATGTTTACTCTTGCTTTCCTCTGAATTATTCTAGAAGAATCTTGCAAATACTTTATAAATCTGCCTTATATCTCATTTTGGAGGGCTTACTGTAGAAAGAAGGTGTAATGGTATGCTTTCTAGTACATTCTGAATTAGTATTGTCCTGCCCCCCATAAGAAAGCATTCTTCCTTGCCATGAATAAAGTCTCTCTAATCTTTGTAACAAAAGAGTCATAATGTGCAATCTTATTTCTGCTATAAAATATTGGGCAACCTAGGTATAAGAATGGGAAAGTTCCTTATCTCACATTAGTAGTCCTTCTTACCGTTTTAACACTTTTATCTACATTGATTAGCTATCCGGAACAATTTTCATATTCCACCGGCACCTTCTTCATCATCTTCAAGCTACCTTTGTCTGCTGATAAGAATAAAATTATATCATCTGCATATGCCAGATGGTTAATCTCTGGACTCTATTTTTGGACCCCATATGGGATTCTGGGTTCAAAAAGAGTGAGTTCAAGTTTCTACTGAGAGCTTCTGCTGCAATCACAAAAAAATCCGGGGATAGAGAGTCCCATGATAACATCCAAAAACACACTCCAATGAAGGAGGTGAAAATGGTTGTATGCAAGACAAGTACCCAACTAAGAGTCGAGGTCCAATTCCACAAAGATTGGAGTTAGATTTTGCCAAATTTCATAAATTAAATCACAAGATCAAGCGCACTGTATTAAACAAGAAAGTAAAATTGGGGGATGTGTGTGTGAACTGACGGACCGTCGCCTGGACCGTCAGCCTTAGGCAGTGGCACTGTCCCTTTGCTGCCTTGGAGTGACGGTCCCAGTGACGGACCGTCACATGTGTGACGGGCCGTCACTCAGGCCGTCACACTTAGGCAGATTGCTCTTTTTCGCGTATTTCCGTCCGTTTCCGTGGTTGTTTCCATTTCCTACAAATACAACATAAAAACATCAAAAACAACAACGGTTGCTTGAAAACGTACGATTGTTCTTAGTAAAAAGGAGTCGAAAGTGACGTAAATTAGCGTCACATCAACACCCTCAACTTAAAACGTTCGCTTGTCCTCAAGCAACATAAGATAAAACAATAATACGACTCAACTAAGAACACAAACTCATGTCTATAGCAACTCATGGTCATTCAAACTTATTCAATTAAATCAAGCTCCCTTGTAGCACACAAATGTATGAAACACTAACTTGCAAGGATCCAAACATGTCATTCCGATATGATAGAATATTATGCATACACATACTGCAGCTATCCTAACAATCAATAGACAATATAGACATCTTGGTGCCCTCACCACAAAGAAATCCCACACACAAGATTTGGGACTAGGTAAGCGCTCACACTCACAACGATTTCAAACAATGCACATGTGATACCATAGGCTTGCCCTTACTATTCTATTTCGGTTCTTCAGAAAGCTACTTAGGATCACTACAGGACTTGTTTAGGCTTGTAATGAGGCTTCGGGTGCAGGTATGATACATTTAGGGGTTAGTGACTAAGCCCTCCTTGGAACCATTTACATCTTATCACCACATAACTTCACTTTATCCATCCTTATTCACCTTTTTATTTCCTTGATTCTAGATACAGGTGCGGCCTCCTTTTTGACAAAAAGAATTCTTTTTGTTTCTTTTTCGATCTTTTTTATCATTCTTTATTTTTTTCTTTTCTTTTCTTAGGCGCACACCCGGATTTTCATTCTATTCAACAACAATCATCTCCATCCTCTTTTTCTTCTCCTTTACCACTGTAGTAGCCACCCTCAACTTAGGCTGATTGCCTACGTCAAGGTGCACCATGTCCATTGGTAGGACCAGGGCCAAAACAGGGTTTACCTCTATAGTAGCCACCCTCAACTTAGGTTGTTTGCCTACGTTGAGGTGCAAGATGTCCAAGGAAGGACCAGGGCCAAAATAGGGATTCAAAGTTAAACATGAATGGTGACAGGTTATTGAAAGAACAAGGTCAATTATGGCTCAAACAGGGATCAAAGGGGTTATTTATATTTGGACGGTCTTTTAGGTTAAGTGGACTGCACACAAAAAGGGCCTGTGATCCTTTCCTAAGCAACCAAACTTCAAACTTAACAAAATAGACCGGCCAAGTTCTAGATGCATGCACAGAGTAAGAATTTATGACAATTAATCTCACACACTCTTAGCACCAAGAAACTATATCGCTACCAACTATCAAACAACCGCTCGGCTTAAGCATACTCATTCTAATCATATTCACACAATGACATTCAAGGATCCAGACAGTCAATTGTTTCAACATAAGCTCAAAACCAGAAATTTTTTCAAGGGGCCTCGTTTTTAGACAAGAACAACGCATGCTTGCTATAGACACTAAAAAAATAATTTAAAACAACAACCTAAACATGCCGGTTCTACTAGATAGCACACCGGAGGGAAAAGAAATCGGCAACAAAAACCCTCGGTGGTGACTCACAGGTTTCCCAACACCCTCAACTTAGACTCATGCATTGTCCCCAATGCATATATGCGAAAGCTAAAAACTGTGAGAATAAAGGAATACCTGTGAAGTCGATATGACTCAAATTCCGGAATGATGTTGGAGACCGCCTGGGTCTCTAAAACAAGAGAACTCGATGGAGTACTTGTGTGCGCCAACCTCATGTTGCGCTCCAACTTCCTCTTTTATTTTCTCCGCCGCTAGTCGTGACCGCTTTTTCGCTCTTTCCTTGTAGATTCTCTTGCGGTGTTTTCGTTTTCTTGAGCTATTTACACCGCTTTCCGCAACATGCTTTTCTTTTCGCGGCATTCTTCTCACAACAGCTAGAGTCTCAACCGAACTCTTCTCCTCAAGGTGCACATTCGCCGGAGCTTCCGCAACAGCATTGATGACCGCGACCACCCTCATGTCACTTGGTTGCTTCATCAATTTAGACACATCGAACTTGACCACTTCATTGTTCAATCGGAAGGTCAGTTCGTTTTTCTCCATGTCAACCAATACTCTCGCCGTAGCTAACAATGGTCGCCCCAAGATTATGGGAACTTCGAAGTCCACTTCGCAATCCAAAATCACAAAGTCAGCTGGGAAGATAAGCTTACCGATCTTAACTAGCACATCAGACAAGATCCCTACGGGTCGCTTTACCGAACGGTCAGCCATCCTCACTCTCATGGACGTTGGTTTAGGAGCTCCCAAACCCAATTTGTTATA